>JASCZI010060855.1:27576-37971 GCA_036250425.1 Stylosanthes scabra
GTTATAGTTTATTTCTTTACCAAAAGAAATTGCATGCTACATATGATTTCTTCTTTGAATGTTGCGGTCTTATTCTGATCCTATGTTAGTCTCTTACTATATGAAAATCGAAAGAACACTTCGATTGTTCCTCCAACCTTGATTGTTGGTATTGGAAAAAGGTTGGTCATAGAAGTTATGAGTGGCAGCTATGGTGTGGTCCTCCTAAAGTTGTGGACACTCGTCAGTGTAGTGTGAAGTACAAGCACAAACCCACAGTGCTTCGGAGGTTCAACTTGAGAGGTTTGTTGGCGCTGCGCATTCAGAAGACTTTGTTGGTCTTCCCGAATGTCCTTCAGAACAGAAGCTATATCCCCCGTTGCCTTAGCAAGGTTTGGTGATTCATTCGGAGTCACCCCAAAAATGCCCTTTGAAAAAGAAGAAAAAGCAGTAGCACGAGTTTTGAAATGTTGACTCGTATCTGCTATATTATCTATAAGTTCCCGTGCTTCCTTAGGTGTCTTAACCAACAGACAACCACCACTTGAGGCATCAATAAGAGCCTTACCATTAGGACTCAATCATTCACAAAAGTAGTTGATCAACAACATTTCAGGAATGCCATGATGCGGACAAGATGCACATAGTTTCTTAAACTGCTCCCAATTCTCATACAGAGTTTCTCCGTGTGACAGTATCATGCTCGAAATTTCCTTCCTGATAGAGTTAGCACGTGACGGAGGGAAGTATTTTTCCAAGAATTTCTTCCTGAAAAGTGTCCAATCGACCACTATCTCATCCCGAAGAGTGTAGTACTAGTCTTTTGCTTTCCCTTCAAGAGAAAAGGGAAAAGCAAACGCCATAACTCCAGGCTCATCACCACCAGTTCTCCGAGTTGTTGCTCATATCACCTCAAAATCCTTGAGATGCTTAATCGGATCCTCACCAAGTAGCCCATGATATCATGGTAGGAGATTAATTAAACCAGACTTCAATTCAAAGTTCGCATTGAGTTTCGGGTACCGAGCATGCTGGACTTGAAAGGTTAAGTCCGGAGATCCAAGCTCTCTTAGTGTAAACCCTTGATTCGGATTTCCGGCCATAACAACAGTACCTGTATCAGAAAAAGGAAGCTCAAATTCAGACTCAGAAGCAGAAGAGTAATTTGTTCCTTCTTCGTGTGCGATATTTTCAAAGTGCTTAACGAAATGGTTTTTCAAAATGATTCTGATGTCTAATTCGTCTCAAATTCCGAAGTGTTCTTTCGATTTTTGGATCGTAAGAGACTAACAAAGGATCAGAATGAGACCGCAACATTCAAAGAAGAAATCATATGTAGCATGCAATTTTTTTTTTGTAAAGAAATAAACTATAATTAACTCGCTATACTATCTAACTAAAACAAAAACTAACAACTAATAAGCAACCAAGTTATGCACAATATTCACATATTTACACTAACTAGCATTAGCAACCATTGTAAATCACAAGTCCCCGGCAACGGCGCCAAAAATTGATGCGTTCCCCAAGACCGGTTGAGAATTTCTTTCTTAGAAATCAAGTCATGATAGCGTTGTAAATATAGCTCAACCGATAGTCGAAGAGTGAACAAATTTAGATAAGATGTTACAATAAAAATTAATAAAACCGAGAGTATTTCGTCTCGGGTCGTTCTCCATTGAACTTATGATCAATACAAAAGACTAAAACTAGTTAGGAAAGTATGGGGTTTGAGAGTTTTCAACTAGCAACTATAATAGCAAGAATGTAAATCATGCAAGGAAATTAAATGCAACAATTCATAAATAAGTACAATAGAGAATAACTAGAATGCAATAAGTACACCAACCAAGAAATGAAAGTAGAGATAAGCAAGCAATCAATAAGCTAATTCAAGTGGAATTAAAGTACCTTGGTCATGGGTTTTATGAAATACATTATCCTTTTCACCTCTAAACATAGATAATATCCTAGAATGAATTTTTCACCAATCTTGTGACTTTGATGAGAAGAGTCAATTTGATTGATTCATAGCCATAAGTCCTAGTTTACTCATTAAGACACTAGACTAACGTTAATGAACACAAGAATAATCCATCTTGGCTCATAAGTCCCATCATTATAGAATTAATGATAAACTAGCATTAATGACATCTAAATCAACACAAAATACTCTCAATTATCATACAAAGAAGGCTAAGGTGACTTAAATGCATCCATATAGTCAACTCATAACCAAGGAATGAAAATCTACTCCATATCTAAACAAAGCATTTTATCAAACACTTGGTGTGCATAGAAAATAATCATGAATTAAGAAGAAATCAACAATCAACAACTACCCACTACTATAGATTGATGGTAAATGCAAGAATGATAATAACAAACACAATCAATTCATGAAAATACCTCAAACATTCATTAATCAAAGTAAAATTCACAAGTAACAATAACTAGTTCTAGAAAAAGAATATAGAAATAACTAGAGTAATTATGAATGAAAATCAACAAGTAAACTAGAACAAGTATGGATCCTAAGAATAATTGGAAGTGAGAATTGAGATTGAAATAAACATCCTAGAGAGAAGTTGGAGTTTCTCTCTCTAAAATATGAACATAAGATCCTAATGAAAAACTCGATAAAAACTTCATTTGATCCCCCTTGAGTGTCATATAAGTGATTCCCCCTTGTTTCCCTCTTAATTGGGCCTCCAAATACTCCAAAATGGTGTAGAAATTGACCCAAATAGGCTCCTCTTTAAGTGTGTCACGTGACTTTTTAATGAGGCATGTGCAGGGAGAGTTGTGTACACAATTATAGTTGCCCACGCAACTTCCCTATAGTAAAAATCGGAGTTGTGCATACAGCACAAGTTGTGTACGCAACTGGCAGAGGGCATCAAATCTTCATAGAGACATATGTATACCATTTGAAGCTATGAATGTTAGCTTTCAAATGGAATTGGAACCATGTCATTTGGACCTCATTAGCTCAAGTTATGACTCGATTAGTGAGAAGAGGTCAAAGTTGGTAGCATTAGCAACTTTCAGCGCATCAATCTTTGGACGCGAATTCCGCATAGAATCCTATAGAACTTGATAACAACTTCAACATAAAAGTTGTAGATATCGAATTCATCTTTCCAAAGAGTCCAAGTTTGCTCCAATCCGATGACTATAGCTCATTTTTCCATCTTCTCATTTTTGCTTCTTTGTGAGATCTTTGCTTTTGCATGTTTTCTTCACTCCTTCCAAGTCATCCTTGCTTCCTAAAGCTTGAAACACTTAACAAACATATCAAGGTATCGAATGAGATGAAAGTAGAATTAAATTTGCAATTTAAAACTTAAAAACATGCATTTTATCATTTAAGGCACAATTAAGAATGAATTCACAAAGATGCTCATTCACTAGCTATTTATGTGAATTTATATTGATTAAACCTCTAATTTAAGTACAAAATAAACCATCAAAATATGATTTATCACATGCATATTGAGAGAACACATGATACACATGCAAGTATTGAAAATTTTAAATTTCTAAAATATTTTATTTTTTAAATTAGTTTAAAATTTATGATTTTACCGTTATTGCTATAATAATATACTAATTTCATATTAATTCCTAATTGTTTTTTATCTTTGATGGATTGATTATAAGAGGTATTAAATAATATTAAAAATTAAATATATAAACTAAATTAAATTTAAAATTTCATATGCATATATTTTCTCGTTTTAATTTTCATACATAAATATATTTTCATTTAAATTTGCATATGAAAATATAACGGGGACAAGAGAAACGACGTGTAAATATTAAGTAATTATGTTATTATGGTATCAACACAAATAGTGCTAATAAATAATACTAATTAATTTTAACATATATATAAGTACACATAACAAATAATTTAATTAAATACATATATAATAACAAATATGTAAATACATATCTATCTTTCTAAGTAAATAAATTAAAAAGTAAATTAAACTCATAAAAATAGTGTAATCATTATAAATAAATAAATAAATAAATGCATAGATAAATAAATACTTAATGTGACTAAGATATAAATGACTTACTAAAAATTACACATAATAAATGGTTTAACACTTCAAATTTCAAAAAAATTGAAATAAATAAATACTTAAAGAAATAAATACATAATTACATATAAATTTTTGGTATAATTTTTTGAAAAACTTTTAACATTTGGATACAAAGTATTGGTTATTATTTGATAGGAAAATATCTTCAAATTAACACATGACAAACATGCAGGTATGCAATCTTGATTAAAGTTTTATTCTAAATTGAAGAATATTAAATCATAAATTTTTACTATTTAATGATGATTCAATCTATTAAATTTATAATAATTAAAAATAATAAATTATTATTATTATTATTATTATTATTATTATTATTATTATTATTATGGGTATGTGGAACCAACCCAACAACCCAAATCAATCCTTCCAAAACTACCGCCAACAATCATCCCAACCACATCAATCATCACACATCTACCAAAATCAGTCATCATACAACCACAACCAACCACAACACTACCAAAACCAATCCCACCAACAACGATACCAACCACCTCCCCAAAGACAACAACCATCACAACCACAACAACCACCCATGAATGATTTTCGCCTCTTCTTACAAGCGCAAAGGGTGTATCAAAAGCAACAAGCTACTCAGATGGCTAATTTCACTGAGATCTTAGCCGGTTTGGTCACTCAAAACATCAACAACACACCAAACTCCTCCCAACCCTCTAGTTCAAGCGGACTTCCTTCTCAACCCCTCCCAAATCCGAAAGGAAGCATCAATGCTATTAGCTTTCACGAGGATTCCTTGGAACTCGAGGTTATAGATGATGATGAAGAGGAATTCCTTAAGATGTTGGAAGAGATTTTAATGAAAGATGATGTTGGGTTTGAGGGGAGTGAAGGGATCATCGAGCATGGTGATGGGAAACAGGAAGACATGCCTAAAGTCACATATCCATCTGTTTCCCCATCGAAATGATGTGGTTATGTCATTGCCTAGCATGGAGGATGAGTTTGATAGCATTCCGGAGAAGTTAAGTGACCCTGGACCATGTTTAATAAACTATAAGGTGGGAGATGAAGATTTAGATGGTTGTATGTGTGACCCAGGAGCATGCGTGAGCATCATGCCCCTTACTATATTTGAAAAGTTAAAATTGGGCCCATTGAAAGACTCGTCGAGTCGATTTGTTCTAGCTGACAAAAGCGTCACATCAATGGTTGGAATTGTTGAAAATGTGATGTTGCAGGTTAAGGATCTCATGTTTCCTGTGGCCTTCTATGTCCTTGATATGCCACCAGATACTCCGGGAAGACCATCCCATGTCATACTTGAAAGACCATTTCTGAAAACTGCGAGATTCAAACTCGATGCATTTGAAGGTACATTTTCTTTTAAGTCTAATGGAATTTGTGATACGTTCACAATGGGTGATTTCATAGAGGAGAAATTGGAAGAACACCCCATTTTGTGGTGTGATATGAGCAAAACTATTGAGGTTAGCACACTTGAAGCTAAGCCTAAAAAGTTGATAGAAGGCAAGGCTTTGCAAGATGGTATCTTGAATGCAACCACTCCCATGTCAACACATTCCAAGGAAAATGCATTAGTTTCAAGCAAGGGGTTGAAGTATGTTCTCCCTCCCTTGAGACAAGCAACTAAAAGATGAAGAAATTCTCCTTGGATGCGAGACAAGAAGGGAAAGAAAGATAAAGGAAAGCTTGATGAACCGGGAAAGAAGAAAAGTGTGAAGACTAGTGGCGTGAAAACAAATGTGAGCTATATGGAGTGGAACCACTCAAATAATTTGTCGGAATTAAAGGGACAATCGTTGAAACTCCATCATGACCACTCTCACAACAAAGGAGTAGATGCTTATTTGGTAAAGGATACCTCAAAATGGAAGTAAGGAAGAGCATGCATGTCCAACTTAAGGACAATATATAAAAGTGCTACGTGGGAGACACCCCACCATGGTAAAATCTTTCTTTTCTCATATTTCATTTTAGATTTTGTAAATATAGTTTGTTTGATGAGTACATAGGTAATTTCTCTTAGTTTATATGCTCATTACGTGGTTAGCGGTAGCATTAGGGATTAATAAAAAAAAAGGGCCCCTGGTTGTTAAAAAAGAGAAAAAAGAGAAAAGAAAAAACCTAAATTCCAAACGTTGTTCTTCTTTTTCTCTCTCTCTCACTCTCATTCTCTCTTCCCAACCCTAGCCACCGTTACCTCCATAACCACGCTATCCAAACACCACCACCGTACACCACTGCTGTCCCAACCCTAGCCGCCGTACTCAACCTCGTCCCTTTCCCCTCTTCTGCTAGCAGCCATCCTCGATTCTAAAACCCCTTCTTATACCACATCACCGCCTCTGCCTCTGTTCTCTTTCACCATCACCGTCCACCCCTTCTCACCATATTCGACAATGTTGCCACCCTCGTCGCCACCGTCCAGAGCCGCGAAAAACTCTCTGTCTGTCGCTGGCGCATCCAGTAAAGCCAGTGAGATTTAATACATCATCACCGTCAGCGTTCTCTAATCACCGCAACCACCACCTCTATCTCACCATCACCCTCCTCTGTCGCCACTAGTATCCCAATTTTGTGCCTCATCTGTACAGAGCAACCCTATCTCTGTCGTTGTAGCAAGCTTGACCCATCAGCGATGCATATATCAATGTCGTCATCATCGCAGCACCCTTCTCTCACCATCACTTTCACACGAGCAAGCTACGCCACCACCGGGATCCTAACTCCACGCCGCATCGGTACAGAGACACTCTACCTATGCCAGTGCCGGCGACGCCATTGACGCTGCCACTGCTCCTCTTCTCCTCTGTCCATCGTGCCCCTCTGCCGTCACAGTCGTGCCCTGTCTACATGGTACCTCTAATCTTCTTCATCCTTGCTCCTTCGCTGCTGGCTTCCATAATTGCCTGCGGCCCTTTCTGCAAATTTCGACAGCCACCTCTGCTGGGTTGTTCCCTTGCCGTTTGCTCTTTGGCAAGGTCTCCATTGCTGCTATACCTTGCAGTAACAACACCCCATACCTTCCCTATTTTGTGTTTAATCCAATTACTAGGTTAGTATTTCCCTATTTTCGATTTTATTTTTAGTTTAGATTAATCTGGCTTAGTTCTGAGTTCGGTTAGTGATTAGATAGAATTTGATTTTCTATTTTAGTGGACTTTAGGTGGTTGAGATGGGTTGACTTAGGATTACTAGGTTCTGAGATTTACTGGTGCAATTCCTACATGATACAGCTGTTAATTGTGTTTCCTTGTTGAATTTTCGAAATATGTTATTGCTGAATTATCTAGAGGTTTTGATGTTGTCATTGTCTGATTGTTATAGTGTGAATTGTTTGTGAAATTGAGGTTGCTACTATGTTGTTAACCTTGATTGTGTGTTGTGGTTGGCAGTGTCAATGTTTGACGTTGATGATGCATGCTATTGTACTGCTGCTGTTGTTTATGACCATGGATGGTCATTTTTCACAATGATTTTTTTGCATGCTAAATTCTCATCGGTGTTGAATTATTGAAGTAAACCTTCATTGTTTGTTTGGCTTAGATTACTCACTTGAATTGCTTGTTAACTTGTTAGTTTCAAGTGTGGGTAGATGTTTGTTTGATATACTCTGCCTTGATGAGATTTTGTTGTGTTGCATTGTGGGACGGATTGCATTCTGTTGCTGTTTTATGTTCTTATGTTGTGCTGAAAAGATTGTGTTTTGCGATGCTGCCCCATTTCACTGCTTGCACTCATGCACCTTTAAGCGTTTGTCATTACTATTTTCATTCAGTTCTCATCATGCCGCTACATATCAATCACCCAAATGCTTGTGCCATGTCATTTTATGCATTGATAACCTTGCAATTTCATGTTTGTGCAATGTCTTACTGCTGCATAGTGTACAATTACCACTTTAATTACTTTGATTTTCTGCACACTTTGCATTATTTTTGTGCATTGATAACTTGAGAATGATTAATGTGTACCACTACCGTTATGCAATTCAATTTATTCGAGCTTTCTGAGTTTGTTCTGTTCTAAGACATTGTGTGCTTACTTGCTAGTTGAGTTATTCATTCTTCTTCTCTATATTTGGTTCTCAATTAATTATTCTTGTCTTAGAACTTCATAATCTGCACTCCTTTGCTGTGAATGCTTTTTACTTTGTCTTGTTTGGCATTTTCAGGATGATTCGCGAAGGAAATGCACCTGCCAAGGCTCCCACCTCTGTTGTAACTAGTTTCACACTGGGAACCCCAGTCAACCACTGAATGACACCTATTCTGACATCGAGTGTCAGAACAACGCTGGGAAATTAGCAGCGAGGAGTCCTATTTTTTAGCTTCCGCTCATGTTTTCGGAAGCGATCCAAGAGGAATTCCAGCTGTTCCACAGACACAATTTCAGAGGATTGAGCGCATTGATCTTATCTCCTTTATACACTTCTTTTTGCACAGAGGACTGTGCTTTTCTTTAAGTGTGGTGATGCGGTCTTGCGCGCCGTTTTGGTTGACTCTTATCTCAGACACATTTTATCCTGTTTTTAGTTGTTTTATTTTATCAGGCTGTTTGTATATAATTATTTGTATGTCTTTGGATTGATATGATGGATATTGTAGTTTTTACCTTTTATTTTATCAAAAAAAAAGAAGAAGAAGAATTAGAATGATTGATTTTCAAGGTATATATAATTTAGGGAATCCCATTGACTCAAATTGGATTGTTTTTTATTAATTTGCATGAATAGGGTGATGAAACATAGAATGTAGCTAAGAATACATGACCTAGTGAGATTTAAGTTTAATTATGTGGTTGTATATTTATTAACCTCTATTCGTTTTGTGTGTGTTTCTTCTCTTTCTATAATTGCAATCTGTGATTTGATTGATTCTGTATGTCCATCATTGTTTATATGTATGCATTCAGGTGATTGAGGCCTTCATTTGTATTTAGCTCACATACGAAATAGCCTTACCCTATTACATAATCGTTGTAGCCAATTTTGAGCTTTGTTATTCTTTTATTCTTAATTAAGCACATGACAAGCCTTAAAGTGAAAAACCATGATTGTCCTTAATTTGATCATTGATTAATTTAGGATTTTGAGTGGATATTTGTCTTTGAGAGGAAAAGGGAATCAAAGAAAAAAAATTCAGTGAATGAAAAAAGGAAAATTGGTAATTGAAAAAAACAAATCTTGAGGAATTTGGGAAACACATGTATGTATTCATCCATAGAGGTATATGCATTTGCATAGTTTATCAAAAAAAAAAAAAGAAAGAAACTGACAAGAAAAAAATAGAAAGGAAAAGCGAAAAAAAAATGATGAAGAATGAATCTTCATATAATAAAGTTTATTAAAGAAAAAAAAGTTTTTTTTCACTTCAAAGTAGATGCATATGTTCATTTCATCAATTAGAAAGAAGTGTATTAGCATGTGTTTTAATAGAAAAAAAAAGTGAGTGTTAAATTTAAGTTTTGGGAAATTGGGAAAAGTGTGAAGAAACAAGAGAGTTAGGTGTGTTCTAAGTTAATCAATGATCAAATTCCTTAGCTCACTTGACCAAATATATATCCATACCTTCACCTTAGCCCCATTACAACCCTTAAAAGTCCTCTTGATGGTTGCATGATATATTTCATTGTTGTTGATTGTTAGATGAAAATCAATTCATAGAAAGCAAGGTTAGAAGAAAATTGAGCGTTTTAATCCCAAAAACACTTGAGAGAAAGGAAAAAAAAAAAGAGTGTATACACTTCTTGTGAGGGTTCAAAAGCTCAATTCTACGTTTTTCATACACCTATTGCCTTCCAAATTACACTTATTTTTGAATGACTAGAGTGATGGAATTGATTTGTTATCTTAACATGTCGTAACCTTGTGCTTATGAATATCCTTGGAAGTTAATTCATTTTGTAGATAATTAGGTAGATATAGTAATCCCCTAGAGTAAGTTATTTGATTGGAATTAGGTAGTGATATCTCTTGTTTTTAATCTTCATTCACTCTAGCATGAGGACATGCTTTTGTTTAAGTGTGGGGATATTTGATAAACCCTATTTTGATGGTTTATCTTGTACTTAAATTAGAGGTTTAATCAACATAAACTCATATAAATAGCTAGTGAATGAGCATCTTTGTGAATTCATCCTTAATTGTGCCTTAAATGAGAAAATGCATGTTTTTAAGCTTTAAATTGCAAATTTAATTCTACTTCCATCCCATTCGATGCCTTGATATGTTTGTTAAGTGTTTGAAGCTTTAGGAAGCAAGGATGGCTTGGAAGGAGTGAAGAAAACATGCAAAAGCAAAGATCTCACAAAGAAG
>JASCZI010060856.1:9607-43282 GCA_036250425.1 Stylosanthes scabra
TACCCTCCTTTGATCTATTGCCAAACCTGATGGACCAACATCTTCACTCCAAGCAGCAAGAATGTTCACACCAGGGGCAACCAAATCTGGCTTCAGAACTTCAAGTGAGAGGAAATTAGGCCCTCTTGATGAAAATGCTGCTACCACAGGTGAAGGCCTAATCCCTAACCTTGTTCCAAGAAATGAAAGAGTTGCAGTGGCATTTTTATTTGTTAAGACATAGTTTTTGAGATCTTTACCGTCTTTCTCTCCTATTGCAACTGCTGGAAGGAGGTGGCAATCTGCAACAAGCTCTTCTCCATTTGTCTCAGTGTTGGTGAGAATCATTCCAACCCCACCTGCATCTTTCACCACATGACCCTTTTGCACTCTTGGACTGATCCCTCTCTCACAAATCACTATCTTCCCTTTAACCACTTGAGGATCCAAAGTCCCTTCCAAGCACATGGCTTTTGGATTAAGAGCACCTGATGAGTTACCACCCAAGTAAACCAAAGGGTATTGTTTCTCAGCTGATACTATGCTTGGCCCTTTATAGAGTGAAGCACCACTCAAATTTTTTCCATTTCCAAGCTTAACTTGTGCAGGGAAATCTCTATCCATTGTGCTAGCTCCCACAGTGGTGATCCATGGTGACACATTGGCAAGACTTGCAGGGCTAGGACCAGCATTTCCAGCAGAACATGAAATGAACACACCGGCCTCCATTGCTCCAAATGCAGCTATAGAAATACTATCATGGGAATAAGAAGAGACTGCACCACCTAATGAAATGGACAAGACATTCACTCCATCAGCTACAGCTTTATCCATGGCAGAGAGAATGTCTGAGCTAAAGCACCCTCCAATCCAGCACACTTTGTAAGCTGCAACTCTTGCTCCTGGTGCCATTCCTCTTGCAGTGCCATAAGCATAGCCTAGAAGGTTAGCACCATGGACTACAGAACCTGCAACAGTTGCTGCAGTGTGAGTTCCATGGCCATCTTGATCCCTTGGTGATTTGTACTCTCTTGACTCGTTGATCTTTCCAATTGCTGCTTCATATCCATGATAGAACACTCTGGCACCAACAATCTTCTTGTTGCAGTGTTGTTTGGTGAAGCCGCGACCAATTTCACAGGCACCTTTCCAATGAGAAGGTACTGGTTTCATTCCTGTGTCATTGAAGCTTTCACTTTCTGGCCAAATTCCAGTGTCTAATACTCCAACAATAACATCATTATCAAGATTTTCTGAGAAGATGCTATTAGTGCCCTTTGATAATGGTTCAAGACCAAGGAATCCAGGGCTTCTTGTGGTGTGTAGTTGGTACTTTCTTTCAGGGAAAATGGCCACAACACCTTCTTGATCCTCTAGCCTCTCAGCTTCTTCCTGGCTCAGTTTTGCTGCAACTCCATGAAAGGCATTTTGGTAACTGTAGATTATTCTCTCTTCCTCATTTTCCATATCAGAAGATTCCAGAGAAGTGGTGGAAAGTGCTGAATTCACTGTTGATGAGTACCAATCAAGGTGGTTGGAGAAGGTTTTTGGCATTGCTGCCTTATCCATTTGAACAAGGTAAGTCTTCTTAACAAATTGAGCATTTGCTGAGAAGAGTGTAATGGAGAGAAGATGGGTTATTAGAATAAAGCAACTCATGATTTTCATTGGAGTTTTAGCCATGTTTACATGCTAGGAAGGAGAAGGAATTGCTGCAATATTTTTCAAGAGTGGTGCTGGGTTAAAAGGGAGAAGAACGGTGGAAGAGAATTTAATAGAGTTGTACAAAATGGCTTATTTACTAATCTGGTTTATAAGCTTGAAATATTAAATATTGTTGGTTTTATTTGGTTAACATTGCAATAATAGGTGAGTCATTAGTCTTATGTTATGACGCGACATGTTGACACACCAATCTCAATTTTTTATATGACATGAAGACATGGGACATGATATATATATAAAATATAATATACTTTTAACAAAAATATAATAATATATTGATATTTTTATTTATATTAAAATTTAAATGATTATTTTTAAATATTTGTAATATTTGTTTTAATTATATAAAATAATTAAGATAATTTTTAGTTTTAAGAAACAGTAATATAAATTATTTTTAAATTTATTTTAAAGATATAAGTTAATAATAAAGTTGGACACATAAATACGTAATATTTTGAAGTATTAAGTATGTCTAAAGAAATACATAAGCAAGTTTACAAAAAGGAAAATTCTACTATGGAGGCATTTAAGTGTTTTCTGGTGAAAATATTACTATATTTAGAAATTTATTTTTCTCATAAAGATAGCATTAATTATACATTTAATTTTTAATAGTATAAATCAATGGTCAAAATTCAATATTTTCATTAAAAGACACATTGGTGTCTTCACCAAAGACCTTCTCTTCCCCAAAATAAAAATCATTAATTAGCTGCTATATTTTGCTTCACTTAATACTAATAAGTAATGATTATATTAATCAAAAGAGAATTAAGGAGGGAAAGCTTGGCAATAAAAGTAGGTGGTTGTTTCAACTTTTTCACAGTTGTGATAATTAAAGGGAGAGTTAAGAGTGCTACCTAAGAGCCTGTTGCTAGAAGTTAATAAGCATGACATGATCGTGCTCCTCTGACATCTCTTTCTTCACCTCAAACATTTTCCTTATCATATTCCCGCTATAAGCAAAGTTGAAAAGGAAGAAAATATCTTATAGTGGTAGGGTGTAGAAAAAGCAAGAGGAAATTAAAAATAATAAATGGAAATTAAGCTAACACATTATAGTGAAAACTGATGAAGTAAATGCTATGATAAATAGGGTAGGGGTTCACTTAAACTGTTAATTGTTGTTTCCTTTCGTACAAAAGTAGCTGTTTCACGTGCTGATGATATAAACACCGCGGTTGGAGTTGATAGAATTTATGAGCAGTTACATTTGCTTGTTGCATACTCACACTACAGTCTACACATTAAGGGTTATTAAGCCATCAAATCGCCATGTCCAAAAAAAAAAAGCCTCAAATCGGAATTGACTATCTCTAAAGAGAAGAGCATATCTATACATAAATGTCAAATTATGTAAATGATCCAAGCCCAATAGAAATGAGCTTAGTAAACCAACTATTTTTTGTCCCCACATAAACGAAAATAGGAAAAAAAATTGAGGATGTGATCTTGGGGGAAAAATGTGACAAAAAAATAAGAAAAAAGGGGTAAAAGTTTTCTTTTTACAAAAGGTGAGGCAGTAGCCCGATGAAGAATCTCATTACCTCTTTTAGTTTCGTTTCTGTCTAATAAACACAATACTGTGTTTTATTTTTTTTAGTCTCAGACCCAATGTTGATGACCAAACGCTACCTTAAATAGCTGTACCGGGTTCAGAACCTAGCAATAACTAGAGGATGGAAAAAGAATCTATAATCATGAAGGGAAATGTGTGTATTGCAAAACTTAGGATTGATGGTTGTCCAATCCAACAAAAAAAAAAAATTCTTTTTATTCTTGAAGTTTGCGATAAGTTTAAAAAATACACTTAATGTCTAATTTGATTTAAATTTACCTCTTACGTTTTCGATTAGTTTCAATTTTACCCATACTGTCAAATATTTTACGGTCAACGACGTGTGGTTAACATTTTTTTAAATTTACCCTCAAAATATTATTAATCTTCATCATCATCTTTATGAAATTATCTTTCTTCTCTCTTCAAATCATTCTTTTTTTCGTTTCCTACCGCCATCGCTCATCGACCATCATCGTCTCTTCCTCCCCTTCACATTGGCGTCGATATCATCACCGCCATATATGATCTCTACAAATGTCGATTATATGTTGACCATAAAAAATTTAACGGTAAGGATAGATTTAAATCATACGCAAACATTTATGGTAAAATTGAATCAAGTTAAATATTAGAAATATTTATAAAACTTTTAATAAATGTTAAGAATAAAAAACATACTTTATTTTTGAAAAAATTCTCTCGAGAGATGAGACCATATATTTTGATACAATAAATTGATAGATATATTAAAAATTAATATATTAAGTATGCATTAAAATTAGTTGGCTTTTTTATTAGAATGCTCTTGTTTTGAAACTATTTACGAAGCTGCCCTCGTTTTGCCTACGTGGCAACACGGTGGCAGCTTCCTTTTTTTCAGCTGCTGACTAGGAGACGCAGATGGGGAATGCGCATCCAACGTGAAGACGGCAACACGGCAGGCGCCTCCAACGTGGCAGGCGTGGATGGAGTTGGCGCTTCCAACGCGGCAGGGAACGCATTCAGATAGGAACATCGTTGGAGGCGTCTCTTACATCCACATCGGAATACATGAGGTGGTATAGGCATAACACACGACGATGGATCGGCCGATATTCAGCTTCTTTAGGCCAAGTGGTGAGTAATTTAACATATTTGCGCTTTCTTTACTCATTTAAATCCGATAATTGAACTGAACTGATTGTACGTCATAACTTCATGCAGGTGGATATGGTTGAGCAACTGCACATCTCTTCGAGTGCTCCACCGCCTAACTTTACACTTGCTAATGTACATCATGCCACCACGGCTATTTTGGATGCATTTGGAGAGCATGATCGGACACTGCTCCAACAGATTAGTCAGCCAGCACCACCATCACAGACATTGGTTCAGCCGCCACCAGAAGAGGATGAGCTAGGTGGCAGCCGAGCTCGTCGACGGCGAACCGGATTAGCAGCTAATCGTACTAGACTGCGTGACGATGTGCAGAGTTCTTCATCCAGTCATTGCACTCAGTCATCCACACCAGCACCGACGGGCCCTCCACCGCATCCGTCCCAGCAGCATTTCCCACAGCATCCATTTTCGTATCCAGGGTACATAGTCTATCCGATACCACCACCTCATATCGGAGCAGCTGTCAGTTCATCAAGCAGCACTACCGTCCCCCCATTTCCACCTCCTTTTCCATTTCCATACCCGTACCCCCTATCAATTTCCATCGCCACCACCACCCTCTTGAGTTTCATTTTTTTTTTTTTTACATTCTGTTATGTTTCTGCGTAAAATTACTTTAGACTTAACTATCTAGTTAGACTTGTCTGAGTATCGTAGTTTGTTTTCGTTTCAGTCAATACGGTTATTTGCTTTCAGTTGAACATGTTCTTTATTTTCAGTTGAACAGGTTATGTATTTTCTGTTAAACACATTAGTTTGTTTTCGGGATATATTAAATTGTTAATCAGGTACAATTTTTGCAAATCAAATACACACTTTCAAAAAAAGTTTGGTATGTGCCACGTGTCAGAGGCGCCTACGCGGCCAGAGCCTTCCACGTAGGAGGCGCCTTCTGCACCTGCGCGTCTACGTTGGAAGCGCCAACTCCATCCACGCCTGCTAAGTTGGAGGCGCCTGCCGTGTTGCCGCCTCCACGTTGGATGCGCCTTCTTCATTTGCGCCTCCTAGTCAGCAGCTGAAAAAAAAGGAAGCTGCCACCGTGTCACCACGTAGCCACCGTGTCGCCACGTAGGCAAAACGAGGGCAACTTCGTAAATAGTTTCAAAACAAGGGCATTCTCGTAATAAGTTTTGAAAACAAGGGTATTCTAATAAAAAAGCCAAATTAGTTATTGCTAGTATGTAAGGGTGTTCATGGCTCGGACCGACCCAAGTCCCGGCCCGGGCTCAATGAAATTTGGGTCATTTTTGGCCCGGCTTCAATGTGGCCCGAGTTAGGATCGAAGCCAATAAAATCAACCCGATGAAAATATGAAATCGGGGCCGGGTCTAGACTCGGGTCACCCGGTCCCGGCCGGTGGCCCGGTCGTATATATAAAACTAAATTTTTAAAATAATATACTAGTGTGGATATAAAATAAACTAATGAACAATGAAATATAATTATGTGATTATATAAATTTTATTCATTTGAACCACTTTTTGTTTAAGACTCTCTCAATTCATTTTCTAAACTCATTTGACCCAATTATATTATTTTAAAAATATATTTATTTAAGAATTTGGACTATACTTGAGAATTAAAATTATACTTTACTATTGTGTTTTATTATGTAAATGCTATATTATGTTTTATTTGCATAAGATTTAAACATTTATACTATTAGCATATGATTAATTATTAAATTTTTATTTTTGAAATTTATTTGGAGAAGACCCGGTTTTCACCTGGCCCAAAATCGAAGAGATTTCATCGGGTTTAGGGCCGGGTTAGGGTCTGAAAAATAGACCCAGGGTATATTTTGGGCCGGATCTGGGTTAGGTGAGACCCGACCTCACCCGATTTCATGAATATCCCTGCTAGTATGAAATAACACATTAAATATAATTTAAATAATACATAATATTTACACATAAATACATGACATTTAATTTTAACAGTTAATGTTAGTGTATAAATACTATTTTTGTATAATTATATAACTCTATTCATAATTCTCCCTGCTGAGATTAATTAAAGAGGATCAACCTACAAGCTAGATTGATGCTTGTTAACAAACTGAGATGTTACTCTTATGTGTATGTGTTGTGTAAACAAACTTGGTTTTATTCTACAATTGAACAAGGAAGTATTGCTTGTGGTTAATTGTTGACTACTCAGATAGCTATAGGAGGGTTCTGAATTGAGAGATTAAACAATCAAAACAAAACTTATCTGTTTCTTCCTTGCTCCCGGGCAGCACAATCCTCGAACACAAATCCATCTTCATCAATGGAGGATTTGACAGTCAATGTTGGAACTCACAGGCAACGGCAACGGCGACACCATCATATCCATCCACCATCACCACCGGGTTCTGTTTGTCAGAGCGACGGCGACGGTGCCGACGAAGACAGGTGCAGTCTCTTCGAATGGAGGCGGTATACAAGGCTTCGGAAACGGCGGAGAGGGAGCACTCAAGGATTCTCGGTGGCAGCAGCTGTTCCGTCACCAACCACCATCGTCGCAGCTTTCTCCTCTCCTCCTCCATTAATGACGGCGACTGTGTTGATAAAGACAGCGGAAGACTCGCCAGCGGCGCAAAGGCATGGGTACAGGTCTGATCTATAAGAGTTTGAAATGCGTCAGACAAGTTGATTATCGAGGCCATGGCAATCGAAGACTGATGATGGTGGTCTCTTTCTTCCTCGCCGGCGGACAAGCAGCTGCAGCAAGCACTACAACACCAAATGCTGAAGAGTGAATTTGGTTCTTCTTTTTTTTTCGGGTAGGGTAGGTATTTTTTGGGCCTATGCCCAAAGTCCAAAAAAAACCAAAAAAAAAAAAACTTGGTTTAGAGACTGAATATTAGAAAACAAGAAAATACCTCTTCATTATCAAATAAAATTTCTGTTTTACTTTAATTTTTGGTAATTGCAAAAAAAAGCTAATTTTGTGGTGTCACCTAAAAGAAAATGATACCATATAACTCATCAATCCAACGATTAAGATGTAATAGTCTATAAATATTTCTTTTAATCTTGATACACTATAGAATTTTAACTTCTTTTCTTCTTCAACCCAGACACGTACTAATCTCTCTTCTCCTATCCAAATTATTTTCAATTTTAATTTTCTTTTTCAGCCAAAATTTCCTTTAATTTCAATGGTTATCCAACAATTTCCTAATGTGTTATTTTCCTTACTAACATGATGAATTCACGTTTTCCTTTACAAGATTATTTCTTAAACTTCCTGAAAGACACACCATAAAACACTTTCAAAATAAAGGAGCTGCTGCAATGTTTCATGAACCCCTTTAAAATATGATAAAATGCGAGAAAACATTTTCAACCATATTCCCCAAATTAAAAGCTTCTCTCTAATTCAATATCGGCTTGCACAATATTAAAAAATAATTGGTCAAATATCAAACCCATATTGATATTATCGTACATTAAGAGTTATGTATGATTCGAAGCGCAGGGACTGGCGCTGCACAAATCTATTAGGGTTCAGTTTTTGTTACGTTTAATTTTCATCTCATAATAGATATTTATCATTTTGGTTTGTTAGTGATGTGAAACGCCCATATGAGACTTTGATTATATATATAAACTAAAAAAAACTCTGGAATGTATTGATTCAAAATTGGTGATGATTGCTGAGGAAAGAAATGCCACTGTGGAAAAATGTATGAGATATTTGAAAAAAAAAATATGGTGCACTAAAATTAAAAAAAATATACATAAAATTTTATATTCAAATCTTTAATTTCACTTATGGTGTCACTTTTTTTTAAAGTGACACCACAGAATTAAAAAAAAAAAAAAAAACCAATAGCCAGAATAATTATCTTATCTAAGATAGATTGTTGTTTAACTTCGTTCTACTTCTAGAATATGTCTTTGCCGCACGTGTTAATGTCGTGGGAATTATAATATGCATGCACTTAATTTTCCGACGTGTAATCCTTCAATAATGTGGTTCAACTTTTTAATTATTGATGTGTCCACCCGCCTAAAAGCCCTAATCAGCAGCCGCAATATTAACAACAATAATCAAAGCCTTGATAAAAGCTGTTCATCATTTTTAAACGAAATAAAAATTGAGCCACGCGTACACAATAACAAACTACCATTCTGCTTTCAGCAATAGGAGAGCATGCATGTTAACATCGCCACATCGGTCATTACATTATATATTCTATTACATCACCGGCCAACAGCACAATTTATCGTTTTTTAATGGTAATTGACCACTTATATTTAAAAGGGTTGGTTAAAATAAAGTATTATATTGGATTATTTAATTAAAGATATTGAATTGCTGATTAAAAGCAGTGCTCGTTAATATAAATTAAAATTATTAACTCTTATGATTTTCACTATTATATATATATTCACTCAACTAATTTAGATTGATTTAATAATTTGTTTACTATTTTATTTAAATAAATATTAGTCATTCGAATCTCAATCTTTTATATATAACAATTCATAAGTCAGCAATAAACTTTAAATAAAATCTGATTTATAATAAATTACATTACAATATTACTAAAAGATAGCAGCGATTTTTCTACCGTTAAGCTGCGATTTTAAACCACTGCAAAACTATTACCAGTGATTTTGCAAAACCTTGCCTATACGGGTGGCGTTAAACGGTTTAATAACAGATTATATAATCACCACTTAATCGATTTTTTGATTAGCGACGATTTTAAACTACCGGCAAACAAGTGGTGGCGATTTGATATTCAGATATTTAGCGGCGGTTTGAAACTTTAGCTATTTAGGCTATAAGAGTGTCCGTCAAATGGGTTTTTTTAGTGGTGGTTTTAATATATGTTTAAAATCGTGCTAAATGGCTAAATTTTTTTTTTAAAAAAATTGATTATTTAGCCTTTTATTTTTTAATTTTATATATAAACATTTATTAAATCAATGTAATTATAAATGGTCATTTTAATGATAAAAACTTAAAAACAAGAAAATACATAACATATTTGAATTGTGTCATTTATACGTAAAAAAATGATGAAATCTTAACAAATTAAAAGTATAACAAATAAAAGCAAATTAAAAGTAGTTATATGACAAAATCACATAATATAAACTAAAAACAGATAAAAGTTAATATGTTATGTTTAACTGAAAATCACGGCGGCCCATGTTTGGAGGTCTCGGTTATCAGTAAAGAAAATTCACTATTCAAAAAATTCATATTTACAGCAATATTGGGAGATAAATTATTTTTTGCTACTGGATTAATTAAGTATATTTTCTATCTGAGTGAAAGATACATACTATGAAAAAAAAAAACTTTTAATTAAAAATTTTGGTTTCGAATTTTGTCTAACTTAAAAAAATTAACATAAGACAAATAAAGATAAAGGAAAATTTATGAAAATAAAGTCAATGTAAAAAAAGAAAAACTTTTTGCATGTTAGTCAACTATTTTATGGTTATCACTTTTGATCCCTCTCTTGTTAGTCTAGTTGATAAGTTACATATATAAATAGCTTGTCTCGTTGTATATGCTGCACATGAATCCAATGAGGTTTATTTTGTTATCATCACTTCTCTTTCTCTACTTTGCATTAATTCAACCACTATCATCAACATCTCAATTTGTTCATCCATCAACCTTTCCATTCTTACTTCAATTCCATAAAAACACATAATGGTTCTCCAAAAATCATCTTCATCACCATCTATGGTGTTTAAAGTGAGGAGGAATCCAACAGAGCTAGTGGCACCTGCTGGACCCACTCCCCATGAGCTTAAGCTTCTCTCCGACATTGATGACCAACAAGGTCTACGCATCTACTATTCAGCGGTTCAGTTCTTTCCTTACAGCTCTTCAATGGCAGGGAAAGACCCTATCCCTGTTATTAGGCAAGCATTATCCAAAGTACTTGTGTTGTATTATCCATTAGCTGGGAGGCTTAGGAAAGGTCCTAGTGGCAAACTTATGGTGGATTGCACTGCCGAAGGTGTATTGTTCATCGAAGCTGATGCAGATGTTACACTTGACCACTTTGGTGTTGATCTTCTGCCTCCATTCCCTTGCTTTGATGAGCTCCTCCACCATGTTCCATCTTCAAATGACGGAATTATTAACTCTCCGCTCCTCCTTATTCAGGTTAAATTTCTTGCTTATTAGTTAATATAAATAAACAATAACGATGAAATTTAATTAATTTATTAAGCGCAGGTGACACGACTGAAATGCGGCGGGTTTATCTTTGCTATCCGTGTGAACCACACAATGTGTGATGCGATTGGAATTACTCAGTTCATAAAGGCCGTTGCAGAAATAGCCCAAGGTGCGTCAAAGCCTTCTATCATGCCAGTGTGGTGTAGGGACCTTCTTTGTGCCAGGGATCCACCGACAGTTACATCCCTCCACCCTGAATATCACCAACCACCTCTTCATCATCACAACAAAAATGTCTTCTCATCCAAATCATGCCACGCTTCCTTCTTCTTTGGCCCCAAACAGATCCATGCATTGCGCCGCCTCCTCCCTGGTGACCTTGCTCAATCTTCCTCCACCTTCGAGGTTCTCACTGCATTCCTCTGGCGTTGTTATACTGCTACACTCCATTATCAAAACCCTAATCAAGAGGTTCGCTTGATGTGCGTAGTCAATGTACGTTTTGAACCTTGCAGGTTAAAATTAAATAACTACCTCTTTTGTTAATTGATTTTCTTCTCCAAATCTTTTGCTAATACTACCATTTTTGTAATAGATCAGATCTACGTTTAATCATCCACTACCTGAAGGCTATTATGGCAACGCTTTTGTGATTCCTGCGATAGTCTCCACTGTGGAGATGCTGTGCAATCGTCCCTTGAGCTATGCGTTGAAGTTAGCAAAGAAATCAAAGAAGGCAGCTACTGAGGAGTATTTCCACTCTACTGCCGATCTAATGGCAACTAATGGAAGGCCTGCCTTTAACATGACAGAATCCTTTATAGTTTCAGACCTCACAAAATGTGGGTTAAGTGATGTGGATTATGGTGGATGGGGTAACCCTTTGTATTCGGGACTAGATGGTCTGGATGATGTTCCTGGTGCCTGCTACTATGTTCCATATACTAACTCTAAAAGAGAGAATGGTAAAGAGGTCTTAATTTGCCTCCCAGGTGAAGCCATGAAAAGGTTTGAGAAAGAGCTTAACGGAATATAATACTTCACATCAACCATGAAGAAATTCCGATCAAGGTCTGACTCTGCACATTGATGGTGGTCTTCATGTGCATGCCTCCCATAGATAGGGTCCCTTAATGTGTTACTACTATATATGTTGGAATGATTTATGTTTGGAATATTATTAATATTCTTGTTTAATTTGACCGTCATGAATAACATAACAAAAATAAATCAGCCAATAAAAAATAGAACATCCGTAATCATTGTTTATAGAATATCCATAATAAAAGAAATATAATATTCGAAACCTAAAACAACTAACAATCAACTAAAAAAATAGAATATTCAAAACATATAAACAGAACATCCAAAACCTAAAAAAATAGAACATCCAATATAAATTGTTAACTGATATTGACTGAATTTTTATTGATTACCTAGCATGGTTAATTACACACTTAAGTAGGAAAAAAATGTTGCCTTGCAAATGTAGTAGTAAAAACTACTATCACAAATTGATATCGAATAAAACCTAATTCAAATATATATATATATATATATATATATATATATATATATATAATTAAAAATTTAATAAACAATAAAAACTAACTAACAAAATAATTTATTTTTAAAAAAATAAGCTTAGTTAATAATAATATATATCCTAAAAATACATAATAGATTTACTATTAATGAAAGATTTAAAATAATTATATTTAATAAATACAAAATATATGATGCATTGAAAAATTAAAATTTTTTATTTTTGATATTTTTTTTGTAATTTATAATCTTAATAAAAAAATTTTGATAGTTAATATTAGAGATCCAATAGGAAGTCAATATTTTTCAAGGGAATGTAAAGCTTTATATCATGCCAATGTGATGTAGAGACTTTCTTTGTGCGAGGGACCCACCAAGAGTTACATGCCTCCACCCTGAATATCACCAACCACCACTTCATGATAACAAAAACTTCTCATCAAAATCATGCGATGCTTCCTTCTTCTTTGGCCCCAAACACATTGATACATTGCGCAGGCTCCTCCGTTCTCACCATGCTCAATCTTCATCCACCTTTGATATCCTCACTGCATTTCTCTTGCATTGTCATACAGCTGCCCTGCATTCGCAAAACCCTAATCATCAAGAGGTTCGCTTGATGTGTGTAATCAGTGCACGTTTTAAACCTTGCAGGTTAAGATAACTACCCCTTTACTAATTATTTTTAATTTTTAAATTAATATGTTCGTACATTGTTTCACCGAATTAAATAATACTAGGTAATTCAATGAAAATTCAGTCGATATGAATCAATTACTTAAATTAAATATTCTATTTCTTTAAATTTTAAATTTTTTATATTTATATTTGATTTTCAGAAGTTTTTTATTGTATGGTATAAAATGTTTTATTTTTAATATAGAAAAACTATATGGCTAGCAAAATATAATTAAGTTGGCCAGCAAATCTATCCATCATTATTTTTTTTCATGAATAGTATTTTATTTTACATTTGAGTTCTTTATTTTAGCCAATTAATAAAATGAAATGTGCTGGCCATATAGTACTGGTCTTTTAATATTTTAGATGTTCTCGTTCTAAATCCGACTTATTTATTAATTTGTTGGTTAAAAAAATATTAATTATGTATAGTTTGCATAAGAAAAAGAAAAAGTATATGTAGTCAATATTTTTCTAATTAATAATTAGCCAATAAAAAATAGAATATTCATAACTATTACATTTATAATGAAAATTAGTGGAAAATTTATAACTTTTTAGAAATAGAACATTTGCAATCTAAAGCAACAAACAATAGAAACATAATATCTAAAATTTAGAGAAATAGAAAATCAAAAGCTTAAAAAAATAAAACATCTAATTTAAATTACGTTATTGGTTTATGTTAACTGAATTTTTATTGTTAGCCTGTTGTTTTTATAAAAATCTGTGTAACTAGTCAATAGAGGGTAATCAAACGAATTTAATTGATTCTCTTCTACATCTTTTGCTAATATATTTTTGTCATAGCTAGGTTGAATCCTCCACTACCTGAAGGTATTATGGCAACGCTTTTGTGATTCCTACGGTAGTTTTTACTATGGGGATGCTATCCGAGTGGCCCCTGAGCTAGGCGTTGGAGTTGGCAAAGAAACAAAAGAAAGAAGCTACCGAGGAGTATGATGTGCGCTCTACTACCGATCTAATGGCGACGAAGGGAAGGCCTGGCATTTCGTTGAGAACATCCTTTATAGTTTCAAACGTTTCAAAATTAGGGCTAAGTGAGGTGGATTATGGATGGGGTAAGCCTTTGTATATTGGACCAGACAAGGTTGGTATACATGATATTCCTAGTCTGTGCTACTATCTTCCATATACTAATTCTAAAGGAGAGCATGGTATAGTGGTTTTAATTTGCCTCCCTGAAGACGCCATGAAGAGGTTTGAAAACGTGCTTAATGGAATACTTCACATCGAGGGTAGTGAAGATAATAAACCTATCAACTCAATTATGTCCAATCTGTAATAATGGATCGTTGATATGAATATCTCTTATCCCTACATATGTGATTTTCCATCGAATACAAAGAAAAAAATAATAAAAAATGGAGGAAAATTTGATCTTTAGATATTTTTTAATTATTGATCTTTCGCACAAAAAAATGGCTAAAGGAGAAGTTAGTATACGTGGTGGTAGTTGGTCATATTCATCATGGTGGATGCATAATTGAAAATCTAATAAATATTGGTCGATAAACAGTTGGTTTCGTAGTTGAAGTAATTGAAAATGATCCATAGTCTAAACTCCAAAAAAGACTCAACTTATTATTTTATTCAATTTAGCTTAATAACACACTCTGGGCGCTGACACGACAATCTCCGTTTCATTTTCATTTAGGCATGATCTTAAAACTTTGATAGTTTTAATTTATTCATTCTCCATTATAACATGCGATAATGAAATACTATTGAGAGGTACAGGACCAAATGAGTAAATGGCAAGAATCATTTTGAATTTCTTGGCTTTCTTTTAAATGGTATTTTATTTTTAGAAGCTAACATTTCTTTAGTGCATAATTTAACTCTGATCTTAGGTTGTTAACATAATATTGATATGAAGCTTTAAAATATCAGCGTGACCTTCGTAATTTACAAAATCAAAGACCAATAATTTACTATTTTTAAGAGTCAAATATAATTTAAAAGCACATTTCAAAATTAAAAAAAAAAACACTTTGCATATGTATTCAAAACCATATTGAACGAAATTGCTAGTTAGAAATAGTAAATTATACTACTGCTCTTGCAACACTCTTGCATAGTATAATTTGCTAATAATAAATGCTTAAGTACAGTACATGTAAAGTTATTTATTAAAAATCTTAAATTATTTCATATATTTAACTAAATTGTGATGTAATAAATTTAAAGTGATAATTTCACGTAAATTTAACTGTCTTGGATTTCTACTTTGTTAATAGCAAGGCAGATACATATGATTTAGTTGATATAATCTCAATCACGAATTGACGATGACAAACCGTGCATTGAGCAACAACAATTTACAACACCAACATCCTCTGCAATGCATGGAGGCTGAAAAGAAGAGCGATCATAATCCTTCTTGAACCACCAAAAAGATCGTTTCTGAATAAACTCAGCAACAAACGAATCCAACATTTCAACGGTAACATGCTGCATCACCACCACGTGTGAAATATTACCTTTGCATGCCAAACTCCATCTGCGGCAAAATTCATCATCAAGAGGCTTCTCAAACACAACAGTGTTGCTAAATTCATTCAACATTGCACCAATTCTAGCCTCACGCAATCGATTATGTAAGTGACGTGCATTCATGATGCAACTTTCAGCTTCTTTTTGAAACCCTAATAAACCCCTCCTCGAAGTGATAGCATGCCAAAGGAAGATTGGAGCATGTCCAGATCGGCTACCTGTGATAGTTGAGAACCAATGTATTCAACGTCTTTCCAGATTGTATTAATGTATTCTCTACGAGTTATTATAACTCCACATGGAATTGGGCATCCCAAGAATTTATGTCCAGAAACACACGCGCTTCCAATGAATTTCTTGAAACTTATCTTTGGTGCCTGTATACATACATACATTCATTAAGATGCACTTTCATTTAACAATATAATTTGAGCAATGATAGATAGCAAATAACCTATATAATTTCATATAAATAATATTTGTAGTTATATTTTCATTTAATATTATATATTTAATTTAATAATAATAATTTATAAATAAAAACAAAAACTAAAATAAGAAGGTTATGATTATCTATAGCTCGGTAAGAAATTATAGCTACTAAATTTTTTTTATATAAATTAGGGCTATCCTATTTGCACACAAAAATTAGTCACTAGTGTATAATACACACTAAAATATACAATAAAATGATAAACAATATATGTATTCATATATATAAATACATAGTGATTAATTTTAATAATGATATAAAAGAACAGTGCTATGGAATCAACGTTAGGGAATTAATAATTAAATTATCATCCAAAATTTATATAAATTATCATCCGTAATTCATATATCCAACATTAAGTTATCATCTAAAATTTATATGAATTATTATTCATAATATGTGTTGGCTCTCTATTGGTGATAATGTGTTAGTTTCCTAATTTTTTCAATATAAAAAGATACCTGTTGTATAAATTATAGTATAAGGACTTATGCATTTATATATATTATTGTGAGGTAAGTACCCTATTAAAATTTGCTCTCCTTGTGTTATTAAACTTGACTTATTATATATAGGTTATTTTGAAAATTATTTTATTATATTTGACTAGTCATTTCTAGCTATGGATAAATAGCCTTGGAAAACGGGGGATCCCATACATCCAACAAGCAAACTTATACTTCTTACTTAATTAATGAAATTGATGAAAATAAGTGTAACTCACTTGTTTCACAAAAGGGAGCATGATTCCAAATAGAGCTCCGTCACAGTGAATGTAGAATCGATCATGACTAAACCATTTTTTTTCCAGTGTTTGTATTACAAGATCAATATCATCAACAGCTCCTTTCATTGTTGTACCTGTATACATATATAATCAAAACCTTTTAGATTTAACACGATGCTAGCTATTAGATCTCTTAGAGTTATAATCATTCAAGTTGCCTCACACTAGCTACCTATGTTAAGATTGATGATGGCTGGTTTGTCCCTGTGAGCAAGTAGTGAAGCTTTTAGATCAGCGCAATCAATTTCACCGGAGACCAAAGTTCCAACTTTGACACATTGCATTCGGTACATTCTTGCTATTTTGAATACTGAATAATGCGAATCTTGTGAGGCATAAAGAATTCCATCAGGAAATTTTTCTCTCCTATAATAATTGATAAATATAGATCAATGATAGGTTGGTATATATTCAAAAATAATATACCAATACAAAAGTAATAAGATGAAAAACAGTTTTGTATAGAAATTAAACTTATTCAGCATTTATTAAGTAGAACTAGTAATCCATTAACAAACTTCTTTTAATCAGCTTTTTTTTTTAAATTTAAAAATATTTCATAACATCCATCATATTTAGATTTATTATTTCTTTTTTTCTCTTTCCAACTAACAATCAATTGAGATTTTATAATTAAATATAATAATTAAATTCAAACTAAAAAATACCTTAAAAATTTAATTAGTTTATCATAAAAGTTAAAATAAAAAAAAACAAATTCAATATTATGAAATGAGCACAACACATCCAAAATATCATATTTATATTCAAAATATAAAAACAACACATCCAAAAATAACAAAACCTATAATGAAATGGACACAACACATCTAAAATATTATATTCATATTCAAAATATAAAAAAGACACATCCAGAAATAGCAAAACGTATAATAATAAAATAATTTTTTAACACTTGCCACAATATAAATTAAGTTCAGCGAATTAAAGTGATAAAAAAAAGGAAAAGTAATACAGAAATAAAAAAATGAGAGACCGTATGTAAAAATTTAAAAAAAAAAAAGAGAAAGAGAGAAAGACAGAGAAATTATAATAATTTGGTTATTAGTAATAAAATAGAAACCACTAAATGATAATCTTATTATCTTTTAACATGTAGCTTGATTATAATTATTATAATAATATATTTTATTTTAAAGGCTGAATGAAGAAAAACTTTTAAAAGATACCTAGAATTATTGAATATAAATAGAATAGATGTGAGTTTTATTTATGAAATGTGATGCCTCATATCTATATATTACTTTAATTTCTATAAAATGTAAAGTCTAAAGTCTGTAATATAAATAATTTTTTTATATTTATATTTATATTTATTTATCTCTATACCAAATAATTTTTTTTTTACTATTGACCACATAACAATTGTTCAAGCTAAATAAACAAAATTTTAATTGACTTTTTGTATTTGCTTTGTTTTTAATAAATCCAGTTAATTGATTCACATATATTATTGGATGAAATACAAGATCAAATAAATTATTTAAGATTTTATATCTTATTTATCAGCTGTGCTAGCTAGTCTTGTAGAGGGTCAGCTAAATTTATTATTTTTTTTTTAGTATTTAGACGATAACATTTGAAAGTATTAATTAAAAATAACTGATTTTAGTGTGCAAATAGAATTATTCATTCTATATAAATTATACTTTTGATGCAAAACGATCTTTATTTCTCAATTGGTGTAAATTAATAATTTCTTCCTCCATTTGAATTATTCTAGTAACTTTCCATCTATATATATATGAGTAATAAACTGACCCTACTAAAATGCCGTGGAGATTGCATTCAGTTCCACCAGTGGTGACGTATCCCCAGTACATGTTCTTTTGTATCTCCCACAAATTTGCAAACCAATCAAGAACACTGACTTCAAATGATGTTGAATCTAGACAGAAGCTGCTTCCTAAAAATGGATCACCTAAATTATTTATGTGAAATCCTAGCAATGGTGCCAATGCATCGTACTTCAAATTCTGATTAAAGGGGTAGCCTGCATAATACTCGTCAAACACACTGTTAATAATGTATATTCCACATACATCAAAGTTAGTTCCAACTATATGTTAAAAATAAAAATAAAGAATACAAAGGTGGCTACCGAAGTTGCGCAAGTTAAACTGATTTAGAGTGTGGATGTATTGATTAATCACGGCACACGGATTGGCATGTAGCTCCTCAGTGCTGTGGGGGATAGCGAGGTTCATCATCATGTGGCCGCCATTATTATTCTCCTCCTCTTCTTCTCCCTTAGAGAGCATGGCATCATTATTATTATTATTATTATTATTATTATTATTATTATTATTATTATTGCTGCGGCTGATAGATCTTAGTAGAAACGGGTTTGTTGTTGCATCATGAGGTGGTAGTGGAGTAGTCAATGATGCCATTGGCACGTTCTTTTTAATTTCCACTTCTTGATTCTGCATCTTTGTTTTTGTGTTTGGCAGAAAATAGTGATGAGAGACACACCATATAAATGGAAAAAATTGTACATATGGAACCAACTAATTTTAGAGTAATCTGTTACGGATACCCACTAGTTAAACACAGAAATTAAATTGATTAGTTAGAATTATAAATATAATAATGCTACGAAACCAATGTTAGATAATTAATGGGAGTCAATATAAACTGTACCCTACTCTGCTAGGGTTTCTTGTACCCTACTCTGCTAGGGTTTTTTGTACCCTGTAGGGTTTCTTGTATACACACAAGCGTAATTCAAATCTGATGCAACACAACCTCTTTGCATTATTGTTGGATCTATATCTTGAGTGATCTATAAATATATTCTCATTGTTTGCACACGTTCCCTGCAACAATTCATTGATATAATAGGATTACACACAATTCAATGAGGGAAAGGAAACACTTGAGTGATTGTGAGAGATCAATTTCACTCAGAAAACATCCTTCTGTGGTGACTTTGATCAGGGAATGGGAAACACTTGAGTGAGAGAGTGCATTGTAGTAATCCTAATTTATCTTTTTTTCTTTTCAACCCTATTCTATATTTCAGTGACAAACTCATCTTCTTTTGCCAATGTCTATATCTACAAATCACAGAGATGGAGATCGGAACTTGCCTCATTGTCATGATGATGATGACTCTGGATGCTACGGATGTTAAAGAGAACACAGAAGATTCTTCAAAAAGCTTGGTAGGCAGAATCATGGCGGATCGCAGCTTTAGTTTTGGCCTGATTGAAGGAGCCTTCACAGCAATATGGAACTACCCTAAAGATTTGAAAATTAAACCTCTTGGTGATAACACTTATCATTTTTTCTTTGCAAAGGAGACTGATTTGCTAAGGGTGGAAAGAGGCTCTCCGTGGCTTTTTAAACAATATCTACTCCACGTTCAGAGGTGGAATTCGAATTATGAACTGGGAGCTTTGACTTTTTCCATCATTCCAATGTGGATTCAATTGTGGGATATGCCTGAATCCTGCAAAAACAAAGGGAGCTGCAACAAAAATTGATGAGAAAATAGGATCAGTGACAGATGTTGACCTATTTGAAATGAGACCACAGGATGTGAAAATCATGAAAGTCAAATGCAAAGTAGATGTTTCTGCTGTTCTGAGGCAATCTGTTCGTGTGGCTAGCCCAGATCGAAAATGCTATGACATACTACTGAAGTATGAGAAACTGGGAGTGTATTGCAGGTGCTGTGGTTTTCTGGGACATGAGACCAGAAAATGTGATCTCTATCTCACCCTCTCATCCACAGCAGCACATGTGGATCCTAAATGGAGAGCAGACTTTAAGGCTGATCAGGTTGGATGGCGAGCTACAGAGTCTAAGGAGAATGCTAATCCTAATTGGAGAGGTAAAAGCTCTTCCAACCACCATGCTAATAGGAAACCAACCCCTGTTAGTCTGCTTAAGAGCTTTGAGAACTTATCCTGTTTTGAAGGGGGTATGATCAAAGAACACAGAAGAGGAAGACAGTGTTTCTTTAGTCCCAAATACACTCGTTCCTCATGAATCTCTTAATGTGGTTCAGCCGTCCTTTCAGATAGGTACTACTAATACTGTTGTTTCTAAAAAGAATAAGAGGCAAAAGCTAAAACACTTAGCTCGTGGAGGGGGCTCGGGGGAGGCCACTCAGAATGTTACAGGTTTCAAGAGAACAACTATAGGAGCAGGTTTAGACACTGATATTGGGAATGAACTTGCCTTGGAAGTGAATGCTGCTGATAGGGGAATGGGTGCCAACCCCATAAGGGCACCCACAACTCAATGATCATGCTGATGTGGAATTGTCGGGGTATGGAGAATCCCCTGACAATTCACAACATCCAAAGGATCTGTAGATCCCATTCCCCCGAAGTGATGTTCCTTAGTGAAACCAAAAACATCACTTCGTTTGTGAGTTCTAAATGCCTCAAGTTTGGTTTCAAACATTCATTATGTGTGGATCCTAGGGGTCTATCTGGTGGTTTAGTTCTAGCATGGACAGACTCTACTATAATCACAGTTCTGGATTCTACAGACTTCTACATACTTTTCTCATGGGCTGATACTTTACAACAGAGAGTCTGGAAGGTGGTGGCTGTCTACTTATCTACATCAGAGAGTACTCGAATTGAACAATTTCACAAGATCCTTTCTTTAAGAGAACCTTCTGATGAATATTTTTTGGTGATGGGTGACTTTAATGCTATTAGTGTTTACCATGAAAAAGAAGGTGGTCGTATGAAATCTCACTCTTCCATAGATTCCTTCAACAGCTTCATCAATCATGGTAACCTCGTGGACCTAGGATTCCAAGGTTGCAAATTTACCTGGTGCAACAGACAATTCAATGCCACTTTAATTCGGGAGCACCTTGATAGGTGTTTAACAAGTACTGAATTTAGATTAACATATTCAAGTGCAACAGTTACTCACCTTGATGACATGGGCTCTGATCATAGACCCTTTCTCTTAATCTCAGATCCTCAGTCTTCAAAGCCGACAAGAAGATTCCGCTTTCAAGAGCGATGGTGTGAAGTTGGGGAAGTTCAACAAATTATTGCACGGGCATGGCAAAGTCCTGTAATGGGATCAGCAATGTTTAAATTCTTTGCCAAACTAAAGAATTGTAGACATCAATTAGTGGCATGGCAAAGAACAGGATCTGGTAATTCTCACCGTGCTATCCAGAGACTTAGAGAGGAGCTAATAACTGAGAAAGATAAAGGCACAGGGGCTGATCAAATAACAATTCTGCGCAAGGAGGAAGAATTGGCTGAGGCTTTCATGAATGAAGAAAGATATTGGCGTGAAAAATCCAAAATCCAATGGCTTCGCCATGGGGACCGGAATACAAGATTTTTTCATGCTACTTTTCAAAACCAAGGTAGAAAGAACTATATTATTAAGCTAGTGGATGAAATGGGTAATACTCACACCTCTCCTGATGGAATTGCTCACACGGCGGTTTCATTTTTTGAATCTCTTTTCTCCACTACACAACCTAACTCTGCTGTAGACGTCTTACAAGATCTACCTATGAGAGTTGATGATGCTACTAATGAAAGACTCACTAGGGGGTCACGGCAGAAGAGATTAAGAGAGCTACCTTCTCAATTAATTTCTTTTCGGCCCCGGGTGATGATGGCTTTACAGCTAAGTTCTACCACTTTTATTGGGACATCATTAAATCTGATTTAATAGCGGCTATAACTAGTTTCTTTGCAGGAGGGAGATTGCTTCGGGCTTTTAATCATACTCAAATTTGTTTGATTCCGAAGATTCAAAATGCAGAATCAATGAGCTCAATTAGACCTATCAGTTTAAGCTCTGTCTTTTACAAAATCATATCAAAGATTTTGGTGCATCGGATGCAAGGATTACTAGACAACATCATCAGTGCTAATCATAGTGCCTTCATCAAAGGACGTCTAATCAGTGATAATGTGCTTATAGCCCATGAGCTTACACACTTTTTGAAGAATAAGCGGCAGGGATCTCAGGAATTGGCTTTGAAACTAGATATGAGTAAGGCATATGACAGGGTGGAATGGACTTTTGTGTGGGATATCATGAGAAAACTGGGTTTCTCTGAGACTTGGTTGGGATGGATACAGCAGTGTGTTACAACTGTTTCCTACTCGGTTCTATTGAATGGCAAACCCTATGGATACTTCTCCCCCTCTCGAGGCCTTCGACAAGGTGACCCCCTATCGCTTTTTCTCTTTCTCATATGTGCTGAAGGTCTCTCTTTTCTCCTCCACCAAGGTGAACAACTCTCTCTCTTTTCTGGAATCCGTTTAAATAGAAGATGTCCTACTATTTCCCATCTTTTATTCGCTGATGACTCAATCCTATTTTGCAAAGCTACTACTGTTGAGTGTCAAAATCTCCTCACAATCCTCAATACTTATAGTGAGTTCAGTGGACAGATCTTGAATTTATCTAAATCTTCCCTTTATTTCAGCAAGAATGCCTCCCCTCTCACTCGAGCTTCACTCTCTCAGTTACTTAATATCCACCACATAGGTACTCAAAATAAGTATCTGGGCCTCCCGGCTGTTATTCACAGATCTAAAACGCAGACTTTTACTTATGTGAAGGACATGGTAGATAAGAAGCTCCAACTTTGAAAAAGGTCTCTACTCTCTACTAGTGGTCGAGAAGTACTAGTTAAAGCTGTGCCTACTGCAATCCCACTATATTCCCTCTCATGCTTTAAATTACCTGATTCTCTTCTTGATGATATTTAGAGGAAAATTTCCAATTTTTGGTGGGGACAGAAACAATCTGAGAGAAAGATCCAGTGGATAAAATGGGATATGTTCTGCAGGGAGAAGAAATATGGTGGATTGGGATTTAAAGACCTCAGAGCTTTCAATTTGGCAATGCTGGCCAAACAGGGATGGAGAATCCTGACTAAGCCTAATTCCCTGCTAGGGAAGGTTCTCAAGGGCAGATACTTCCACAATACTGATTTCATGAATGCCTCTATTGGTTATAACCCTTCTTGGGTTTGGAGGAGTATCTTAGAAAGCAGAAGGGTTTTGGAAAAAGGGATTATTCTGAAAAATTGGGAGAGGAACAAAAGTTCGAATTTTTGAGTCTCACTGGATCAAGAACTATAGACCTCTATCTCTGTTTCATCAACGAAATCCTACCACAGACCCTCAATGGGTTCATCAACTACTAGATGATAATAGACATTGGAAAACAACATATATCAGAAATCTATTTCCAGAACAGATTGCCATGGCTATCCTACGAACTGAAGTAGTAGAGAATGAGGAAGATTATCTAAGCTGGATGCCTGAAAAGAGAGGAGGATACTCAGTGGCTTATGGGTACTGGATTGCTCTGCAATTCTTTCATGCTCCCATTGAATTACTCCTTGCCCACTGCCAGTTGAAGACCCTCTGGAATTCTCTTTGGGATTTGAGATGCCCACCGAAGCTGAAGATTTTTCTGTGGAAGGCCCTTCATAATGGCCTCTCCGTCCGAAATCGATTGAAAACTCGAATCTCCTCAATCTCGGATGTGTGCCCTAGATGTGGAGAATTGGGGGAAACCATCCTTCACTGCTTGGTCCAGTGCCCCTTTGCTTCTGAAGTATGGCAGCAATTGAATCTTCAATTAACCCCTGCTACTGGCGATTTGGATGACTTCTGGCGATGGTGGTTCCGAACAGTCGATGCCCTCAAACATCAGCAGCAAGCTCGTCAGAAATTGAGCTACTTCACGGCGATTTTATGGAAGCTATGGAACGAAATGAACCTTCGAGTCTTCGAAGGCATCGTCGGCTCAGCCGATCGGGTCTTGTCCTCTGCTATGGAGCTGTTACAGGAGTATCACCTTCACCATCCCCCTTGACTCTCTTCCTTCTTCATATTTTCTTCTTCTCATAGTTTAAGTTTAATAATGTTGCTTTAATGTTTTAGTGGAGACCCCACATTCTTGTTTCTCTGGGTTGTCCAATTTGGACCCACTCCTTATGTATTCGTTTTATTACATCAATAAAATGCAATACAATTACCTTTGGCAAAAAAAAAACTAATGGGAGTCAATGAGTGTAATTAAAAAAATAGTGGGTGATAAAAGGAGAAAAGAAAAAGAAGAAAAAATAATATTGACTTCCTATTATCTTCCTAATATTGGCTACCAAAACTTTTTCTAGGATACTATTTCTATTGTACTAGCAATTAATTAATGAAAATAAAAAAGTATATATACTCAACTAACATTTAAGTGGTTAACGGTTAACCAATTGGTTAACGTTAACCAATTTTACAATTTAAGATTAGAATTCCATATTTAAGATTAAGAGTTATGATTTACTATTTAGAATTATTAAAATAAATAAAATAATTTTTAAAAGTTAACTAATATCGATAAATAAAAGTAGTAAATATTAAGGAGATAATATGAAGTCAATATCATTTTGTTTTTTTTTTCTTTTACCATTCACTATTTTCCTAATTACACTCATCGGCTAACTATTGGTCTCTTAACATTACGTTGGTTCCATAGCATTATATTTATTAATAAATTGATATTAAAAATGGTTTTCAAATCATTCATATTTCAAAGGGCGAGGGTCCTTCTTTATATACACCAGGAATTGAAGTTCTTCACTAGAAGCCATATTGAAAGTAATAAACGCACAGTAGTATGTTCAGGATCACTCAAACTCACATAAATATTCGTAATAACAACATAACATAATCTCAACATAATTTTCTCTCAACCTTAACACTATATGAGAAGAAGAACAACGCTACAACAACAACACATATTATACTCTCTATTAACTCTCTTAAAAGAGAGGAAGTGAAGACTCACATAAGCTCACATTCTCCTAACTTTACTTAGGGAATTCCTAACTTCACTTAAGAACTAACTTATGCATATCAATGCCTTTATATAGACAAACAAGACTTAATGACTAAGAAAACTTATATAGGAAGAATCAAATTCCTACTTGAACTCTTCTTGCTTCTTGATGTTTCTTGTATCTTCTAGAATATAGAGTTTTAGTTCAATTCGAACTTCTCTGTTAATTTCAATTTGAACTCTTCTTCTTTGACTTGACTTGAGATAATATCCAAATTCAATTTGATAACTCATCTTCATGAAATCTCTAGAATGCAAGTTGATTTAATTTCCAACATTGCCTCCCTTAAATCAAACTTGCATAATTAATCATTCTGAACATCTTCTTTTAACTTGTAAAATAACCCGAACTTAATAACTTCATAAACATATATGCAAATAGCTCTGTCAGCTACCATATATCATTCTTCTCGATGGCTTGAATCTCCTCATCTGTTGATTTCTTCATTTGTTCGATCGTTATCATTGCCGACTTCATAAGCTGCCAATCTAACATGTAGTTTCCACTTTCGTTGTTGTCTTCTAAATTATTCTTGTTGATCAAATGCTTTCGGTTGTCTTTCTTCTTCTTCTTCTCTTTAATTGTTGTTGTGTGATTTCTTTCAAAGACTTCCTATTACTCTGCTTTATTTGTACGAATAGCCACGATCTCTTTTCAACAATCGTGACTTGATTCAACATCATGTTAAATACTCTTAACTCTTTAAAATTGTTGTAGTTGATGATCATTCCTTTCCTCATCCAACAAACTCTGGGCCTTCTTCTTTTGAATGCAATTCTGCATATCTTCGTAACTTTATTGTCACCACATTAGTTGTATCTCGTGAGCATCATGTGAAGAACTCTTCTTCTCTACTATTTGTTGTAGCATCAATTGAACATTCTTCTGAGTTGCAACATCAACTCTTCATAAACTTACATCAACAAGGCTTCTGTTTGTAAGCCTTCTAGTGGGTAGACGTTATCTCCCAACCATTTTGGTTTCTCATTTTGGAAACCTCACTATCATGGCTATAATAAGTCAACATGAGAATCAGTATTCTCATCACCTCTCAGAGCAAGAACTCTCTTGCTTAACAACTTTTCAAACAAGAACTTTCTTGTTTTTCACACAAACTCTAAGTGAGAACGTTAATCTCACAAATTCTTCAACACCTCATCAATTGACGCTAAATTGAATTTTACCACACAACAACTCTCACACACCTCACATACTCTTGAACACCAGTCGTTGGACTAACCAGCTCTGATACCAAATGAAAGTAATAAACACACAGTAGTATGTCCAGGATCACTCAAACTCACATAAATATTCGTAATAACAACATAACATAATCTCAACATAATTTTCTCTCAACCTTAACACTATATGAGAAGAAGAACAACACTACAACAACAACACATATTCTACTCTCTATTAACTATCTTAATAGAGAGGAAGTGAAGACTCACATAAGCTCACATTCTCCTAAGTTTACTTAGGGAATTCCTAACTTCACTTAAGAACTAATTTATGCATATCAATGCTTTTATATAGGCAAACAAGACTTAATGACTAAGAAAACTTATATAGGAAGAATCAAATTCCTACTTGAACTCTTCTTGCTTCTTGATGTTTCTTGTATCTTCTAGAATATAGAGTTTTAGTTCAATTCAAACTCCTTTGTTAACTTCAATTTGAACTCTTCTTCTTTGACTTGACTTGAGATAATATCCAAATTCAATTTGATAACTCATCTTCATGAAAACTCTAGAATGCAAGTTGATTTAATTTCCAACATATATATATATATTATCATCATGTAAATTACAGCTTACCGGTCATTAGAAGCCAAAAACTAATGCAACGGATTAGCCAGCATGAAAGATATACGTGTTATGATGGATGAGAAGCTTTTCTGTGTTTTGATTGGACCATAGTAAATCAATATCACCTAATAGTATAAAAGAAACTAATAGTAAACTTTATTTTTAATTTAATTAATATTAACTAATTAGTTGTTACTTATCAATATATACTTTCTCATTAATTATAACGGCATCCACGTAACGGTGATACTCAATTTTGAAAAGCATGGATAAGGACTACTCCCAAACAAATTAAATAAAAAGAGAAATTTCTCAATAAGTAATTAAGTATTACGGCGGGCTATATATTGCCAATACCAAAAGTTTGATAGTTATTTCTAATAAGTTATTAGAAATAGTCCTAATTTATTTATTTTAATTTTTTTATTTATTAATGGTTTAATTAGTCTATTGATTCTTATTATTTTTCTTAACTTTGAACTAGTTTTTTTTTTTTTTTTTACTTTTTTCTAATTAAGTCGTATATCATATCAAATTTTATAACTAATATTTTTACTATGATTAGAATATTCTATTATATAAAATTAAATGAATATACTCCTTTTTTTCCACAAAGCCAAACAAATTATTTTAATATAATGAAATATTATATTATATTTAGTATTTTTGTTACGGTAGGAACTTAATTATAAAATCTAATATAATGCATAAACCTAACAAAAAGAAAAAAAATATAAGCACCAAATTAAAAATTCGATGAAATTAATAGAGATCGACACAATAATTTAATCTTTATAATTACTTGCTATTACATTAAATATATAATATTGTATATTATAAATAGTAATATTATTTATATATCTATTTTGGGCAACTAAGTCTAATAAAATTATTTATTTTTATGTTATATAAAAGATTATTTCAATGTCAAATAACACAAAAAATAGTATTTAAATAAACTTCTATTTGACAATAAAATAGTCTTTTATTTAGTATAAAAACAAATAATTTAATTAGATTTAATTGGCCAAAATAAACGTATACATAGAATTATTGTATAAAAGATATATAATTACGAAATTATTTATATAAAATTATAAAAATTAAATATATATTTTATTCAATTTAGTTCAACAACACAATTAACTACAGCACACTCTAGGTGCTGACACGACCATTGCCATCTCATTTTCATTTAGGCATGAGATACCAAAGCCTAAACCCCATGGTTAGGGTTTGGGCGGCACCTTCGTTTTGGAATTTTTCGCCACTCGAGCTCGGCCTCTCTCTTTCTAATCACTGCCCGCATTTTCATTTAGGCATGCATGATATTAAAACTTTGATGTGCGTTTTTGTTTTAATTTATTCACACTTCATTATTATCACATGCAATAATAATAAGTGAGAGGTGAAAGATCCGTTATATTGGAGGATATCGTAAAAAAGTTAAAAGAAAGTAAGTGAGAGGTACAAGATCATAATGGTTGACTTCATCAAATTTGAGAAGGAGGCTGAATTTAATCAATTGAAAATAAAAACGAAATTGAATTGCAATTATTGTTTTTAAATATATCAATTAAAAAAATACAGCATATTATATATAAGTTGATGTGGAAAGAAAGATGATAATGTTAATTCAGTGAATAGAAAATCCTTGGTATGTTGCCCATATTAATGTAGTATAATTTATTTATGTTTAGGGTTTATGAGTAAAATAAAGGGTTTTGTTATTCTATGCTCTTAGGGCATAAGATAAAAAGTATTTATTAAGTCTATTAATTATAAATTCTTATGCTATTTAATAATTATATGGTCTCATTCATTAATATGATTTTTTTATTTTTTATATTTAAATTATCCTTAAAAGTTTAATTAAACTATTAAATTTTCCCTCCTAATTTTTAATTAAATAATCAATTAGAAGAATAATCAAATTTCCCATAGTATAATAATAAAATATTTTATAGAAGAATAATAACTTTTTTGATGAAATACATACAACAACAACAACAACAACAACAACAACAACAACAACAATAATAATAATAATAATAATAATAATAATAATAATTCACTTATCGAAATAATAATCATAATAATTCATTGGAGCTAATTTTTAATATATACATTTAACATGATGAAAATATATACAATTTATTAAAAAAGATATAGCTACTCAAAGAGATGCTACTAATTATTATCATAATTATTTAGCTAAAGATAAATAATAAACTTTTTCTTTTTGTGAGTTAGATATTTTTTTTTCAAATAAATAAATAATACTGTTATTCACACACTATTTTAATAGACATTTTCTTTACATCCGTATAAAAATATAGTTATAATTAATTAAATATATATTTTAATATAAAAAAATATGTAATGCAGTTAACAAAAAATATATTTTACATCTTTTAAGTCTATTCTCAAAAGCATTCTTTTTCATCTTTTTAAAATATATTTTAAAAATTCTTACCAAAAAATGCAAAATCAAGGCTTTTGAGAATTTTAGATGGACAATATCTTTTTCTCTTATTTTGCATAACTAGTTTTCTTCTTTTTTACATTAAAAATATGGTGAATGCTATGGTATCCTCTCTTTTTAAGAGGGTAATTTATCCTCTTTAACTTATTGGTTCATAATTAACTTAATAAATAATTTTTTTTAAGTGTTTAACATATAATCATATTCAAATAAGAATTTTCTATGATATTTTGTGTTTTTTCCTAAGAAATGAGCACATAATATAAAATTTTCTTTTTTCATTCTCTCCTGTCATACAAAAAGAACAAGTGATATAATGTATCTTTTTTTCATTCTATATGGTCATTTTAAATCAAATTCAACGAAAAATAGAATATAGATACATTCTGACAGTAAAAAAGTTATTTATTAAACTAATTATGAACTAATACACTAAAAATAATAAATTACCCTCTAAAAAATAGAAGACACCATAACATTCACCTACAAATATTTCCCCTAACATACACTCTCATAGTTTTTTATGCCAATATCAAAAGAGTTATTTTATACCAAAGATAACGGTTTATATAAACAACTCTTTCTTCTAAAAGGTCACTTTGAGTCAATTACATTGCATTTAAAGATATGTCCTTGCTGCCTTGCTGGCTGGTTAGAATTTTTCATTCTAGTATATGTCCTTGCTGGCTGCATGTCTTAATCTCGTGGGTATTATACTATGCACGTAATTTGACGACGTGTAATCCTTCAATAATGTCGTTCTCTTCTTCTAATTCTAATGGATCGTACTAGGGGTAGAATTGACAATCATATCCACATGTATCCATTCAAATTCAACCTATCAAATACGAGTATCAACTAGAATCGTAGCGGATAGGATTGAGCGCGGAGCAGCTTAACCTGCGAGTCGAGTTGAATAATAATTACTGCTTAACCTTATTTAATTAATTCGCATCTATGTATATATATTATATTAAAAATATGTAAAAATAAGTGTTAAACCAGGATTCTTTTAATAATATAATAAGTTTTTAATTATTGAAGTAAGATATTCAATTTAAAATATAATATTTTTATTTATATAAAACTTAATTCTATTCAATAATTTATAAATATTATATTTTAAAAAAATTGTAGGTAGGATTAGATATTATATATTAAGGATATATATGTAAAATTTCACCAACAAGGGGCTGATCATTCAAAGTTTTAGAGGCTTGTGTAGTGATAAAATTATTCGGATCATTAGTGACATGATGACTTGCTCCGCTGTCCGGATACTATAGTGAATCACGGATATAGATTAGGATTTAGTCGAAGTCTATCCTACCCATCTATTGCCACGGCTATATCAGACATGTGCTCATAGCTTCATAAAATTTCGCATATCATTCAAAGGTTACAACTAAGCATTCATAGATTTCAACTTTTCATTTACTGATGGTTGACCCGCGCCTTAAAGCCTTAATCAGCAGCAGCAATAATATTACCAAAATATTAACAATAAACAAAGCCTTGATAGTAATCTAGTCATCACTATTAAACGAAATAAATTTCATTCACTGATGGTTGACCCGCCTAAAAGCCTTAATCAGCAGAGCAGCAATAATATGTACCAAAATATTAACAATAAACAAACCTTGATAGTAATCTAGTCATCACCATTAAACGAAATAAAAATCAAGTCACGCATACACAACAAACTACCATTCTGCGTGCTTTCAGCAATAGGAGAGCATGCTAACATCGTTAATCGGTCGTTACATTATATTATACTAGATGACCACCAGAACAATTTATTTTTATTTTTTTTTCTATGGTAATTAATAAACAATGTCTAAAAGCGCTGGCTAAAAGTATTGTTTCGGGTTTCTAGTTTAAAGATATTGAGCTATTGATTAAAAATGGAAAAAAATTTTAAATAAATAAAAAAACTTCATTTTTTACCAAAATACATATTTCTAGGGATATTTACCAAAATAAAATCTATTAGCAGTACCGGTTCGAATTGGTATTGGGTTATTTTCAAATCGGTCCGGATCGGTACTGGGCCAATTTTTTTTAAAAATAAAATACATCAGTACCGGTCCTTCTGGGGGCGGTACTGGGTTAATATCAATACCGGTCCTTCTTGGGGCGGTACTGGTTCAAAATTTAACTTTTTAATTTAATATTAAATATATTGATTTAATTAATAGAAATGATTTAGGTAATAAATTACAATTGGAAAATATATTAATAGCAATAAATATATTAATTTTTGAGCCGTAATTTTACATTGATTCAATTGACATAGAATTAATGTAATAATATATTAATTGATTTAATTAACATAGCATCAACGTAATAATAAAAATCGGATCCATCAAATTAAATTCCAATCCAAATTAAAAAACGTAATAATAGTCATGAAGGCATAGAAATTATTGTTTTCAGGACGCACGAATGATAACATTATGCAGATTTGGGTACTATCATTTATTATAATTAAATAAAATTTAGAGTAAAAATCAAAGAAGGAAACACTGTATATTTGTATTAATTCACTATATTTTTTCTTTTCACGGAAGAGATTATTTTACGATCCATTACAAGACTTTCTTATTACACTAATTTGATGATTGAATTATTATTATTATTATTACATTAATGATATGTTAATTGAATCAATGCAAAATTACCTCTCAAAAAATAATATATTTATTGCTATTAATATATTTTTCCATTGTAATTTATTACCTAAATCATTTCTATTAATTAAATCAATATATTTAATATTAAATTAAAAAATTAAATTTTGAACCAGTACCTCCCCAAGAAGGACCGGTATTGATATTAACCCAGTACCGTCCCCAGAAGGACAGGTACTGATGTATTTTATTTTTTTTAAAAATTGAACCAGTACCGCTCCGGACCGGTATTGAAAATAACCCAATATCGGTCCGGACCGGTACTGTTAATAGATTTTATTTTGGTGAATATCTCCAGAAATGTGTATTTTAGTAAAAAATGAATTTTTTTTATTTATTTTAAAATTTTTTTCTTAAAAATGCTGGTTAATGTAAATTAGAATTGTTAATTCTTAAAAACTTTTTTCATTATATAGTTAGTCAATTAATTAATTGAGTTAGTTTAATAGTTAATTTATTAGTTCGTTGAAGTAAGTATCAGTAATTTGAATTTCACCTTGTATATGTAGAGATATATTAGCCAAAAAATTTTAAATAAAATTCAGATTCGAAACAAATAATTAACACTTACCTGTTTGACTAAAAAATACTAAAAAAACTTTTATATCAAATACTTATCAATTTTAAAAAGAGTTGTACTATTTACACACCAAAATCAACCACCAAAATCAATCATCAGTATATATACGTATATACTTTACAATATTTAAAATTAAAAAACCAATCCTAGTCTCAAGATCACACGCGCTCCCACACACCACCTCTTCCTCTTCCTTCAAACATGAAGTCAGTTAAGTTGAGTCACAATGGAATTTTAGATGCCTCTTTATTATTAGTGAGCTTTATTTTTCTGATCTGATTTCGCTTCTCCTCTTTCCATTCTCAATTTTTCTTTTTACTTTTAAGTTTGATTACTATGTTGAATGTATTTTATTATATTCAAATTTTATAATATAATTTATAGCATTATAATATGATTACTTAATATGAGTTTAAATTTTGATTTTGATTTTATAGTTTGTGTAGAAGTACCAGCTGCAAGATTCAGAAATAAGAAGCAAAGCTTCTTGAACAATGAAGAGAGAAAGAAGATGACAGAAACGGAAAGTAAAGTGAAAGAATGAATATGATTTTGGTAAAGTTAGTTTTACAGAATTATATATATATATATATATATATATATATATATATATATATATATATATATATATATATATATATATA
>JASCZI010060857.1:0-14568 GCA_036250425.1 Stylosanthes scabra
ATATATATATATATATATATATATATATATATATATGTCATTCACTGATACTCATTCTCCCTCCAATGAATCCTCCATCAAAAGTGTCCTCTGTACTATAAATTCTAAAGCCAGGATTTGTTGGGGACACTATTCTTATATATTTAATTTTATTCTTTTTTTCAATTCCCACTTTTCTATCATATAACTATAAAATATAAATCAGAGTAATAACGACAAAAATGTATATACCTAATTGGAGACATATTTGTATGGACGGAATTACCTACACAGACTTTACATAATATTAATTTTTCTTATTTTTTCTTATTATTTTTTTTATCTCTTCCTCCTTTTTCCCCTTTTCTCTTTCTTTTTTGCTTCCAATATATTATTAATCCCTTTCTTAGCTTGTATTGATTCTTTTGAGATTGGAGGTCAATTTTTGTTTGTGCTTAAACGTGAACCTATTTATTTATATTATAGCTTACTGTGTTCCCTTTATTATGTTAAATTAATAATAATTTATCCAAAATAAAATTATTTATTTATATTTTAATTTCAGTAAAGTACGACTTGATACCTTTCTACTTTCTTAAAATGAGACTTTTGACTATTATTTTACACACTGATGTTTACCTTTAATTTATATGAAAACTTTATAGATTAAAAAAAAAAAACTGATCAAGTTTTCAGTTAATAGGAAAGTTATGAAAATAAACAAAAGTTAAGATATATAATTATATCGTTCAGAGAGTGAAATAATATAAACTTTTTTTAATTCAAGGTGTTATGCACATGTGTTCATCTTAAAATAAACATTTTTCTTTTTCTCTTTTTAGAAAACAACATATATTTATTAAAGTTAGTGAGTGAAAAAAATATGGATCGGAAACCCAATAATTATTCTTCATTTATTACACTAATAATTCCTTAAGTGCTATAATATTATAGTATTATTTAATTAAATTGTTGATAAAAAAAAAAGAAGATAATTTGAGAAATTGTTTGGCCGACAAAAAACAATAGAATTTCTAGTGATGAGTTCAGCTCTCACTATCAATACCACACAACACATACGCTAATAAGCTTAGGCCAATCTTATCACTTACAAGAAGCTTAGGCATATTCTATTTTACATGAATCACATGCTATTTGTTTATTCATTTTTACATATTTATTATTGTATTGTTTGACACATTTTTGCCTATGTTGTTGATATTTTTCGTTGGATTTATTTGTTATAGCTTTCATTCACTCAACTCAAATGTACCTCTTATATTGCTTTTATTAGAAGAGGAAAAAATGAAATTTACTTTTACCGTGATGATACATTCACTATTCTCTTCACCTACTACAGTGAATTTAATTTTGATAGATTAACAATGTAAAAAATTTTACACGATAATTCAATTAGATTCATGTATTTATATGATTTTTGAAGTTGTGAGTTTGAAAGTTAATTATTTTTACGGATGTAACTATATATGATTGGTCGTCTATATAAATCTTTTTTACACTTTGCATGAAAATTAAATTCTATATTAATTTATATTAAATTCTGTATAAATTCTATATTTTTTATTTTAAAATTACTTTACCTTATTCAAACAATACTAAGTCACAATAAAAAACAACAATACTAGCAATCCCCTGTCCAAAAAGCTAGCATAATAATAATTTCTACCAATATAGTGAATAATTTAATAATATTTTACAAAAAATATAATAATTTCCATATTGATATAAATACAAAATAACCATGAAAAATAAAAAAAGTGAAAAATATTAATAGAAACAGATTATAATTATTATAATTTTCACTCTTTGTTTTTTGTCTTGTTGTGCATGCACCCATCACCCCATGATACAGAAAGTGATAGGGTGGCTCCACTTTTCTCCTCATGCAAACTTGGGACCCCACGGGCCATCCCCACCCAGTTTTATAAAAAGGGTAAGGGCCCATCGGGCCCCTCTATCTCTATCCCACTCTCACAGTAATGGTGGGCCCAAGATGTACCTAGTGCGCACGCTGAGATGCCAACTATGCTCTTTGATGGGCCACGCACACATCACACACTAAGTTTTAAGGCCCACTTTATCTCGCCCGTGTAAAGTAATGCCCTCTGGCTGCGCACCGCAACTTGGTGATCCGTACGGGCCATCCTTGTGCTGACCTCTTATGTGGGCCCCGGCCCGGTTCAAATCCAATGGCTGATTTTCCACCAATCAATCTTGTCTGTCGTCCCACCACTTGTGGGTCCCACTGGGCCGGAAATATAGGGCCGTGACCATTCTGGTTTGGTTGAAGTTGGGTGGCTTTTGGCCACCTTGAAAGTGGACCACAAGCCTAATATGAAATTAATGGTGGGCCTGCTAATTAAGATTTTGGATTAGTTTTACTTAATTAACTTTCTAACCATGCTTGATCACTAATTCGATTAACCAAGTGCTAATATTTGAATCATGCTTTATGTATACAGTACTTCGTAATTCAATAGCCAGCAACAAAACTTTAAATAAAGTTTTGATCTGCGATGGATTGGTCCTTGGTTTACTAGGCTAAGATTACCATGAGAAATCAAAGAATTTTTTTCTTCTATTTGCACATTTATATTATTATAAATTAGGTTCATGATAATTTTTAGTGAGTAAATTTAAAAGTTAGTTATTTTTATTATTACAATAATATATCTACAGATATTTGTAAGAAAACTTTATTTTACTAATGGTGTATGGAAAACTAAATTCATATATACTATTAAGAGAATAAAATTAATGTTAAGCGCAAGTTACAGAATATAATCAAAGATTGATGAAATTAACCACACCATCATGATATTAATTAACTCAACTAAAATTATTGTGAAGAAAAAGAAATAATCGTGGACCCAAACAGGGGAAGTGTGGGACTCACCATTATACACCACTCTCTCACCTATAGTTGGTACTGGGTTTGGGAGAGGGCCCCCTCACCAATGGCAAAATGGGAATTGATGAAGCCCCATTTTCTAATAATTGGTCCCTACTTGTTTCTGAATTATTTTGACTTCATATATTTTTTTTTCTACTACCTTCTGGATGGGGGACCTTTAATTTGCTTGTAGCCTTGTAGGTCCCAATTTCCTGTACCTTATGGGGTAGGGTATACCCTCCCTCTAACTCATCCCACAAAAATGTGTTCCATTTTTTCTTCTAAAAGGATTTGTTTTATTATTTATTGCCCTACCAACTTTTGCATACTAGCTAATGACGCCATTGCTTCGTTTTATTTCTTACTTTTCTCTCTTAGTTGATCATGGAATTTTTTTTACCTTTCTTGTGATTTATCTTCAAATCTCCTATCAAAATTAAGTTGGTCTAATAATAGCTTGTAAAGTTTCCGTACATTTTTTTGTTGGGCCTCAAACTTAAATAAAAAATACTAAAATTACTCACAAAAATTTGAATATTAATAAAACTATCCATAAAAAAAGAAAATAAATTTTATATTTATAAAAGATGAGCTATTTTTGACAAAATTACTCAAATATTATTAATGAGCCATTTGATTAATTTTGGATAACGTTTTGAATAATTTTGTCAAATAAAGTCAATTTTTTATGAGTAGAAAAACTTGATTCTTTCTTTCATGAATAGAGCCAATCTTTTATGTTGAAATGGACAATTGCAAACAAAACTATGTTGTAATGGACAATTGCAAACTAAATTGTAATAACGTTTGAATTTAATTTTTGCACATTTTTAGTATAAAAAAAATTTACATAAGTAATTAATCATATATTATTACATTAGTGAGAATAATTAATTTTACATATATTATTTTAAAATTCATTTAAACATATAAATTTAAATAAATAATCATATTTTTTTTTCACTGACACAAAAATTAAATTAATAAATCATAACTTTTTATTTTCAATTAAAACCTATATCGTTTTCAAAACCTAAACCGGATATCACTTAAAAGAACATGACTCAACGAAATGAAGTGATTAATAAGAAGAAACGTGGGTGGTTTGTATTTATTTATTTATTAATTAGGAATGAATGGTAGGAAGAACTATTCCATTGGATGAGAATGGTGTTGACGAGATATCTTTAGAAGAAGAAGAGAGAGAGTAGGGAGCAGAGGGACCCTCCAAATTCCAAATTCCAAAAGAAAGCTTAATTCACGATGCTTGTTGGTGAATGGTGATTGGTGTGAGAGTGTGAAGTGATGAATGATGAGTGATGAATGAATCATCATAAATTCATGAGAAGCCTTCATTCTCTTCTTTTTCAATTTGCTAATAACCTAAGTTGAATTCTCTTTTGTCTTCTTTTATTTATTCTTCTTCAATGAATGATATACTTACTTAAATTAATTAATTGCTCAATGAAAACATTTATTCATGTCAATTTTTTTTTCACACTAGAGGGCTAAAGTCATACTATATTATTAAATTATTATTCAAATTAAAATTTTCTTTTATATTTGCATATACTACTTTAAGATTTTCACATATAGTTAGTATGTGATTTAGATGATAATATAATTCTTAAATTCTTCATGTGTAAAAGGAGGATATCAAATAGGGAAAGTAAATTTAGCCTTAGGATGTGTAATTATTTCTACCAAAAATGAATTTCAAATATTGAAATAGGATCATATTTTTCAAAGATTTATTTTATCCGATATAATATATTTATTCAGAAAAAATACATTTTTTTTAATTTCAATTTTTAGAATTCCTTAATAAAATTGAACTTTTTGTGACCAAAATGATATTCCAAACTTTTATTAGGTAAATACAAAAAGCACATGAAAAGCAATTGTGATTATTAGTGATTAGTGATCCCAAATTGATACACTTGGCCTAGAAGAAGATCAATCATAATAATATTACTTGCTTCAAATATATATATCCAAGTCCAAATAAAAAATATCATATCCTCATGATTTGGTGCGTATGGGACCTACTTTGGAATTAAGCATGCATAAGAGTCTGTTGGAGTGTCCACTAATACAACTCTTTCTCAATTGATCGAATTCTTATTCCCTTTTCCCCAAATGGGATTTAAATAAATTCAACTTTAATATATTATTGGTTTAAAATATACTATTGCATATTTGTATTATCCTTATACATCTAAAGAATTTAACATTTTATAATAGCTTCCACTTTTCATTTTGTCACCATAACTTTTGTTTTTCTTTTACATTTTTAGATTAATATATTTAAATATATAAAAAGAAACACACGTAGATAATTTATTTTCTAAATACTACATATGATTAATTGGTGGTAAATGGTTTGAAATTAGTACTAAAAAAATTGTGAATAGTTTCAAATTAATGTGCCAAAATAAAGACATTTTGTTCAAACATCCAACACATGAGACAATATTTAAATTTCTAAATGAAAAATTTGAATTATGGCAAACCAATGTAGTATTCATAATGATAATGATATCCTTGAGTATTGTTTAACTATAAGACATCTTACCTGTTAAAAAAAAAAACAAAAACAAACAAACAAACAAAAAAACTACATGACATCTTAGTTTTGGAGGTAGCAACGGTTACTAAAATACAAAATTAACATTCTTAGTTGACCTATAATTATTGATGCCAAACTTGAAGGTAAGGAGATAGATAGCCATTACATTTCTTCATCTACCTTATTTTGGTTAAAAAACCATTAATTTAAAATAAGAGTGAACTACTCAAAATTTAACCCTCGAAAATTTTAGCTCTTTTAAAAACAATAACTCAAGATTGTAATGTTTGATTTTTAGTATTGAACAAACCTCCATATTGACTTCAAATATTATTTTGAAGACAAACTGAAAAAAAAATGTTGGTAAATTAGAACCATTCTTTTTTATACCATGGAATAATTATTAATTTTAAATATTTTGAGATACAAAGTGGTAATTTAATTGTCAACACACAAAAGAATACTGGACGAAGATAAGTGTTCCTACCCGGCCCAATAAGTCGGAGTCCAGCAATATGAAATTGGGCCAGGTCTCCAAAACAGGCCCACCACAAGCAAATCAACACAATCTATGGGTTGAGGCTTCCCCGTTCAGACACTAGGTCAGGTTTCTGGACTCGATTCAATCCAAGAAAAGGTAAAATCCAAACCGCATCCATCCCTTAGCACAAGTGTAAGTAGCTTGACTTGTTTAAGTGTCTAGTCCCGGGTTTGAACCTTGGGACGACATGTATACAAAAAGGAAAAGCTAAAATTCAATCCCAGCTTAAACGTCGGAGTCCTTTGCATGTACCTCCAACCGTTGGTCCGGGGTTTAGGGTTCGATGTAGTATTTTTTTTAAAAAAGTGTGAACAAGTCTAAACATAATACAATTTTCATTGCTCCAAGATCACAAATTAACTTGCCAATTGATGATCCCTTAGCACATTATGAGTTCAAGACAACATATAATAAAAATCTTTCTGAGAAAACTTTGTAAGAAAAAAAAGAAGAACAAAATCTCATAAATGAAAATATAATATCCCTATTTATAACAATTTGTGGGGAGTGGAGCCATCATCATATTCATAGCCAACAATTCATCCCCACACATGGCACATGCAAGCCTTACACTTCCCAAACTTTGGGATTGTTGTCCAAAACAAAATCTTCAGCCTTGCCTGGTTTCTTACATTTCAATCAAGACCCTTTGCTGATTTGATATGATATCTCTTGGTAATTTGAAAGATCTTGATTGGAGATATTATATAATGGAAGAACATTAAGCACATCTTCCCAATTTCTATGAGTATCTTAATTTTTTTTATCATGATCCTGACATGTAGGTGTATCTTGTTTGGGCTCCAATCAGAAGCTCAACAAGTTTTGCTGCAACATATGTTAACATCATATATAAGATGCTCAAACTAGTCTACTACGATCAAACAACGCTCCCTCCGTTTCAAAATAATTGTCAATTTAGACAAAGTGTTTGTCTGAACAGAAAATTCTAAAAATTTTATACTAAGACAGACATTTGCATATCTGTCTTTTTCTCCAAACAATTTGTGTCATTTTTGTCCAAATTGACAGTTATTCTAAACCAGAGGGAGTAACAATAAACTGAGGCAGATATAGGGCAACAAAGGAAATAAACACGAAACCGACCTGTGAGAAATCCTATGACAGGTATAGGTTCCAAAACTTTCTCGGTGCTCTCGAGTCTTTGCCTAAAAAATTAGAGAGGAGAATTTCAGTATCAATGTTCCTCCTTGTTAGAAGAAGAATCACATTGCATAGATTTAAAAAGGTGCAATCAAATAGGAAAATACGAGAAGAAAATGTAAAATCAATCTTACCTCGTATACTTGGTGAAGAATGGATCCCTCATAAGGTAAAGTACGAATAGCAGCTTCCTTCGTTTAATCTGAACGGCAAGCATTTCGCAACAACTATTTTAATAGGCTAAAATTGAACATTACTACCAAAGAAACGATTAGACAACTACGAAAAATAAAAACGGAAGTTCTAGTTGCAATTTAGAAGTCAAGAATCAAGAAGGAAGGCTCTAAATATGACTGTAAAGTTTCAGAAACTTGTTTCTGAGAGGGTGAAAGAAAATCCAAAGGCTCAAACCTCATCCTTTTCCAGGGCAGAAAGATGATACTTTCGCTCATTCCCGTCAGCTGCTGATGTGGAAACTAGCGAAAGAATGGTGTTTGACATGCATTCAGTAGCCAACGAAAGGAACCAAGGTGTCCATGACCGAATACCAAATTTTCGGATGCATAAAACATAAATAAGTGGTCTGCAAATAAACAGAACTTCCCCAATCAGAAACATAGCCCCGGGAAGACCTCTTTTTGACAATATGGTGGAAAGTTTTGGTCTCTCCGCCCTTGAAACTGTAAGAATGCAGAGGGAAACAACTATTAGGTTGAATTTGGATAACACTAAAGATTTATTTTTTCCCTTCTATTGTTTAGAAGTCCAAAAGTTTTATTTTTAACATTTTTATCCTATTTGTGTAGATAGCTTATTAAGAAGTTAAAATATGCAGCTTATCAATAAGCACTTACTCAAAATAAGAACTTCTATTACCATGTAACCAAATATATATAAACGCTACCTTCCCAAATGGAGTCTTAGTTGAATTTCAAAAACACTAACAAAACCTAAATGTTTTCCATAACAATAACGACTATTGCAAAAAAGAAAAAAAAAAACTATATTTGAAATGGATTACTTGAAGACTCCATACTTTCTTGTTGTTGAACCCTATGAAACAGCACAGGATCTGACTCCATCCTTGCTGTGTCTCCAAATTTAATCAAAGCAGAAAGTGCTCTTCCTTCCAGATTCGATGGGTTCGGACCAAGATTGTTTGACACAAAACTAGAACCATAATGCCCATCAGGCTTGGACCCTTCTTGACCTGAATGCGTATTGTCGTTAGATGTCTCCCCTCCATGTAGCAGCATCTTATATCCACTCTTCCGAAACAAAGATAATCGGACAAGTACCCTGAGTTGTAGAGTGACTCGAGATAATAAGACAAATGGATCAGTAAGAAGGGCCGAATGCTAAATTATATTCTACTACTTACTTGGTCCCTTCTGTAAGAGCAAGGAAACTCCATTTGTTATCATCCCCATAGTAATGTTGTGCTACAACTTCAACTAATGTTTCCAAATCTTTTAGTGCAGATAAGCATAATGGATAAGGAAATGAATAAGGCTCCACAGAGCCCGTAATGTTTTGAGTAGGTGCTGTATCGATTATATGTTCATTGATAGCAGTGATAATTCCTAGAACGGTTGTCACTGCATAAAACCATAAACTTTTCAATGAGGTACCAATTTCTACATAATGGACAAATATAATTGGAGAAAAAGAGATGACAATTAGATGTCCTAAGTCATAAGATTGTTGAAATTTTGGCCAACTAGAATAAGTAATGCGAATCTGGGAATTTGCAGATCTAAGAAGACATATATCTCTGCCAAGTAAAGTGTTACTATTTTCTAGTAAGTCATTTTCTTCGAACAAATAATTGAAGTGGAATGCCATAATCACTTTTTTAGTCTTCACTTCAAATTTTGGAACCAACAAAGAAGTAACTGTTTGGATTGAGATAAAGTCTTATATAATTGCAGAAATCCAAACAAGTAGCTAAAAGTTACCAAAATTACACAAAACCTGCTTCAGGTCCAATCTCTGATTCTGAGAATCGTTCTGGAAGAAGCCATGTCAAGCCCTGTCCATGTGTTTAATCACTTAGTGAGATGACAAGCAATACATTACATACAAATGCTCAACATATAACAAACTTCATTCCAAGTTTCAACACAATATGCCCCCATAGATTCATACGAAAGGAGAGTTTCAATCGCAGCAAAAATGAATTTTTCCTAACATTTGTCACTCATATTGTGACAATATTTTTATCCTCTTTCTTGTTCTTACAGAAGAGCACGAGCATCACAAAGATAGACATTACCACTTAATGCCATGACAGCCAAATTACAACATAATGTGAATTCGTATTAAAATAGGCATTTTCCACAGATTTCTATGTACTTCAGTGTCATTATATAGTTACAAACACCGAAACTATTAACAACACAATCATGACTTCGCTTGCAAATTTCATTACTTGGCTGATTAACAATTAAACATCGGTGTTCCTGAATTCTAATAAGCAAAATGAATTACTATATTCAATTAAACATTAGGAGACATGATTCCAAGTAACCAATATGAATCACAGCAAATTAATCATGGTAAAATCTCTTCTACAAGTTTAAGTTCTAAAGTCACATGCTCCTCATGTAAGAACCACTTGCACTTGAAGCATTATTATCCATCCACCTTACTCTGCAATTCAACTTATTTCTAGATATAAACAAAGATCAAATTCTTGACCCCCTTGATTATAAATGAATACTATGTCATAAACTATCTAAAACAACAGCTAAATTCTCATACAAGACCCATGAATAATCACTACATATATAATAATAATATTTAACCAATATTTTCATTTATAAAACCAAATTAAAAAAAGAAAGATATTGGAAATAGAAACCAAAAGCATAATCTTACATTGGCCAAAGACTCCAACGAGTGCACATAGTCTTTGTTCTCTCTAACCCATCTCTTGTAAATTTCCATAGCCCTTCCTTCACTCACTCCCTACAAATTTATCAAAAAATTGAAACTACAAAGACACCAAATTGGAACCTCCTATGCATAATTTGCAGGTTTCTGAAACGGCCCCAAATGGCCAAAGGTTCAAACTTCGGGCACAGATTGCGCGAATTGAAGATGGGATTTCCAATCACTAAAAACAGTAACGCAAAGCATTGAGAGAGAGAAAGAGATGGACGAAGAGGTGTCGTTTTTTAATGATGAAAATTAAAGATTTGATCTTGACCGTTGATTGCCACACACCATTTCTGAATCACACACCGTCCGATTAAAAGTGATTCTACGAACGTGGAAATGTACGGCTGAGATTAAAAGTTTAGATTTTGATCACGTGGTTGGAAGTTGTTGATATATATATATAAGCTTATAATTATAGCGTTGGAAGGAATAAATTCGGTTGAGCTAGTTTTGAAGAAGGGTTCCTCTTCATAGGGTTTTGGTGTTCCTGAATTTCTGAGAAACAATTAACATGCAACTGACACTGGAATTCGGGTAAGTTTTTATTAATCTTTTTTTTTTTAGAAAGAGAAAAAAAATCACTTCTTGTAATTGTTTTTGTTAATAATTTTACTTTTTTCTTAGTCTTTTTGAGTTGCTTGTAACTGAGAATGTGAGAATATGATTTAGGTTTTGGTCATGAGTATCAATCTCTCAGAGTTTATGAGCTTAGATAAACTCTTGAATTTGAATGCTTTGTTATTGGTGATATCCAATGATATGTGAGTGTTTGCTGTGGTTGAAATTTTAGCTCTTGATCTCTTATATTGTTGTTGTTGTTGTTTTGGGATTTTGGATCATATTTATTCATACATAAGCACATAACTAGGTTTCCAGTTAATAGATTAAAGCAAACATGTGAAAAAAAGAGAAAAGAAAAAAACTTTTGAGATATTTCATTGTGTATTATCTTTTGGGGTGTGTTACATTTGTAATCTTAATTTGAAACTGACTTTGCAAACTTTTAGTCTAAAGAGTTGGAAGTTATGTTATAAATAGGTTTTTGAATTGGTTTTTCGCTGTTTTAAGGCGAGTGTTTTCCATTACAGAGGGGGATTGGAGCTTCTTTGTGACTCTAAGAAGATTCACAATGTCAATGTTGAAAAACCAAATGGAGAGGACAAGGTAATGCATGAGCATGACTTAAAATATTAATGAATATAAGATATGCTTAAAGCACTTTTAGTTTTTTATGAATGACAATCTTATATGATTGTTTTCTTCTTGATTCTCAGCTAACTATGAAAGATTTGCTGTCTTGGGTTCGGACCAACTTGATTAAGGAGAGGCCTGAAATGTTCCTGAAAGGAGATACTGTGTAAGTTTAAGAATATCAAATGATCTGAGTTTTTCATTGCAAAGAGTTAGTTGTGTTCATCACTCATGCACGCACGCACCTTGAATTCTTTAGTGGACAAGATGAGAGACAAATCGAGTTATGCTTAAGCTAACTTAAGATTCAGGAAAAATGTTATTGTTAATTGACTCCGAACTTCAGTTCATACGCATTTGACACCCTATACTTTCATAAATTACATTCGGGAAACTCACAGAAGGCGTTTTTGAACCATTAGAGGAAGAGTGTTGAGTTATACATTTTGAAAGTTTAAGGTGCAAAATGCAAAAGTCAATCACTAAAGTTCCATCTACATATAATTTGAAGTATTTTCAAATATGATGATTACTCGTGTTGAACTTTGATAATGTTTCGGCTATCTGATCTTCATGATTCAGGCGACCTGGAGTTCTTGTCCTTGTGAACGATTGTGATTGGGAGCTATGTGGTCAGCTGAATACATCACTAGAAGAGAAGGATGTGGTAGTTTTCATATCAACTTTGCATGGTGGCTAGATACTATTTTGGAAGATGATCATCATCATCTACTTGATGAAGTAATTGTTATTACTTGATATACATACATGGTTGTTGAACTCATTACTCATTAGTGAACCATTTACATACATGATAAGCAAGTGAGATTTTGGCATTCTAGTGTGGGGATCCATTTACTGTGCTTACTATGCAATATGCATTGATGAACATTATGTACTCCATCCTAATCAAATTTCAGTTACTCTATGGTTTCTGACAAGTATGTGTGTCTTGTATGACATTGACAAAGTAAAATTTACTTATTTTTGTTCCAAGAGAACCTTGATGATGGATATCTTTACCTTTGGACACATAACATGATACGATAATACTATATGTATCATTGTACTTTGTACACACTTGTACATACCGTTTAGCAACACGAAAAAATATAAATACTTATACACGGCTAATGTTTATATTTTTCCGTGTTGCTAAACGGTGTGTATAAATGTGTATAATGGTACACATAGATTATATATTTGAACACTCAAAAGTGGGGTGTTTGTGGACTCCAAATGCAATCCAATAAGAATTGGGGTGTTTAATCAATTTTTCAATGACTGAAAATGCCGAATTAAGTTTCATGTGGTAACTAGGAAACTAATTTAACAAGGTTTGAATAGAAACATTTATATAAACAAGTATGATAATATTATAGAAAGTAGTTTTACTTTGTACTAACTTCAAAAATTCTTAACATTTTTGAAAACTTAAAGCTCGTGTTTTTTTTTTTTTTTTTTTTTGGTATTAATTAGTTAAAGCTAGTGTTAATATTAGAAGTTGCTTAAGTTTTATGAAATTGGGAAAAGGCGTTGAGGTTGTATATGTTTTTGGTCATACGTTGAGGTTGTAGTTACTAGGCCCAAAAGGGAAGCCCAGTAGCCCACAAGTGGGAAAAAAAAAAAACAAAATGAAATATTACTGTTGAGAGTGGGATTTGAACCCACGCCCTTTCGGACCAGAACCTTAATCTGGCGCCTTAGACCAACTCGGCCATCTCAACTTAATGATAATGTTTCTAATAAAATACAATTTATAGTAATTTTTTACAAGTATGTGAGACTTCATGTAGTAAAGGAATATATATTGCAATCTAATTACCTTATTAATGTTACACAGCTTAATTTGTATTTCGGACCCAAAGATGTCAATTGAGCATTATCAAATATATTATAGTAGTAAACTGTAAAAGTAAATCATCTTCAAGTATTGAAAAACATAGAAAAAACAAGTCGCTTTTTTTACAAGAAGTTCTTACTTCATAAACCATATGGCAAATGTGCATTTTGTTACTCTTCCCACAATTTGTTTATTATGTGAATTTACATAGCATAGTTGGAATTTAAAGCAACCCTAAAGAAGATTATATATTTATATTGATATAAAAATTGTCCAACTCAAAAACCTGTGATATACAAGTGAAGAATAAAAGAATATGCTCATGAAACAAGAACTTGAACTAACCTCACCGTTTTTATTTTTGTCTTTGTTTTTCTCTTTGTTGTTTACATGAGAAAGCTACTTCTTCTAAGTTGTAACATCAAATAAAATAAACAGAATCAATAGAAAGAATGTGGACCAAAACATGCCTACAAATAGTATTATTCATTGATGGAAGATCCATCAAGCCTTCTACTTTCTGATCATAGCCAACTCTTCTTCCGCCTCTCTTAGCTGCCGCTTTAGCCCCGATACTCTGCGCTCTAACCGCTCCTCCGGGTCTGTACTGCATGATGGTTGATACGGCGTCTTAAAATGTCTCGAAAATGATTTCAGAGCTTCAACCCCAGTAACCTATCAATATGCACTTACACTAGTTAAAGGTTGATATGAACAAGGTACAAATATATGGTCCATGTAACCAAATTTTAAGGAATAACTCCCTTCAACTTTCTTAACTCGCAATCCAACAATTTGAAGTTAACAATACAAAAAGTCTAACAACTCACCTCTTGTGGGAGTAGTGGCAGCTTGGTGATGTGGAAGTCATCATACAATTCATAAAATTGCTTCAGATATTTCTGTTGCATTTTCATTCTTGCTTGAAGTAACCTGGATTCAACATCTACAAGGACAAACAAACAGCTTAGCAAAAATTATACATGCACATGTATAGAATTTCGCTAATTTCGGATGAACTCATTTAATGGGTATGGCAAGGACATTACCTTCTTCATCATGAATTACTTGATTAATGATGATATTGTGCGTGTCTATCTCAAACTTTGCAAGTTGTTGAACCAGTCTCTCTGTTTCATAAAGCGAGAGGAATTCCGGAATGCAAACACACACGAAAGTTGTCATGTCCTGTGAACAAAAGAAGTATAATTGATCAGATTAATTGTCAAACAAAGAGAGATAAAACAAAACCTCCTTAGTAAAATGACAAACAAAGAACAATTATGGTAAGAACAAGTAGCAGAAACTAAATGGAATGAATACCGGATCTTTGAATTGCCGGTTAACTTGTTCAATTACATCCTTCATGCCTTGAAGCCTCCCAAGAATTGCATCATCACCAAAATCATCACCCATGCCAAACA
>JASCZI010060857.1:14578-41448 GCA_036250425.1 Stylosanthes scabra
GCGAGTCATCTGTGGTGCAAATTTAAAAAAAAGTTTTCTATTACACTGATGAAAGAAAAAGAAAAAATCTGATGGAAGAACAGAATCTGATGATAACATAACCAGAATGAAATCAACTTCTAACTAGTCCATACCTGATTAAACAATCCACCGAATTTGCTTCTCAAAGACATCATTTTTGAGAGGCCCTTTTCTAAAACAGATGGGAATTGCAAGAGTCTGAGTGTATGGCCAGTGGGAGCAGTATCAAATACTATTACAGAATAATCCAGTGTCTGCACCAATCTGTAAGTTACTATAGGTCAAGAGAGCCTTATCCAATGAAAACAGATTTACAAGGTTGTTTAAAGAAATTGCTTAACAAGATTAAGAGTCAATGTGATCTTACTTTAGCATCTCAGCGAAGCTCATGGCCTCATCGATTCCGGGAATCGCACCAGCAAGCTCTGAGAACCATTTTTCCATCCCATCAGGACCTGAGGGATTCTCTTGTTCAGCCACAGGATCCACCTCCTGCAAAGGATCAAAATTTCACACTACAATTACAAAAAAAAAAAAAAAAAAAGACAACATGGTCATGATCAAATTCATCAAATGTCTACACTTTTACCAATAGTAACAACAAATCAAATTTCTTGAAATCCGAAAGAATTACAAACAACAGACATGTTCAAATTCATTAAAAGAAAAATGCATCTTTTTCCAACTCCCCCAAAGCATCAAGATACATGGTTTTGAAGAAAGAACATCCATAACTACTGTGTAGAACATCCGAAAACAACCAACAATAAGCCAACTTTGTATCTTTTAGATACAGAACATCCGAAATCTAAAGAAATAGAACATCCATAACAGGAATGAGATGATGGGCATGCTCAAAATCATGAAAAGACACAAACTTTTCATTAACAATAACAATGACACATTGACAATAATAACAATCACAGAAAAAAAACATGATTTTGAAGCATGAATGTAGATAGATAGATAGAAAGGAAGTACCATGGCATAGAGATTGGTGAAACCGTTGACAAGAACAGGGGTGTGAGCGAACTTCTGCTGGAAAGCATCGCTGAGATTGTGAGCAGGGTCGGTGGAGATGATGAGAACGGAGGATCTGACTTGTGAGAGAAGGACGGAGATTATTGAGCTGCATGTTGTTTTTCCAACTCCTCCTTTTCCTCCAACGAACACCCACTTCAGTGTCTCTTCTTCTAGAATGTTCCTCAACGAACCTTCCACCTCTTCCGCCTTCTCCATCATCCACTTCTCTCTCTCTTTCTTTCTCTCTGTGATGGGTTTTTGTTTGATGATTGATTGAATGAATGAATCTGAAAAGAGAGAGAGAGAGAGAGAAGATGGGAGTGGTTCGTTTTCTGTTATTGTGGGAACTTGTTTGTTTCTGAAGAAATCTAATTAAGCTCAGAAAAAGTGAATTTTTGTTTGTTTTTCAGATTCTGGAAATAATATTCATCTGCAAATGGAAATAAATCTTAAGTTAAAATATTAATATATTTTACTTTTTTTTTACACAAAAAAACCAATTTTTTAATTAATTTTGTTTTAGGAAAATGATATTACAAATTAAATCGTCTTTTTTTTTTTTTTGTAAATCAAATACTTGAAAATTATGTAACCTATCTTTGGGGGAGAAAAAACACTTGAATTTTAATTAAACTTAAATTGTGCTCAACACTTTTTACTTATAATGCCTAAACATAACTAGTTTGAATTAAATCTATTATTCATGACATACGTATAGAATTCTTTAAGATAATAAGTAGTATAGTTTTATAAACACTTTTTTGACACCAAAATTTTCTTAAGAAATAATTCTGTTAATTACTAAAATAATGTTCTTAACTAACAACCATATTTTTATAAAATTTGGATCCTGATGATTTAATTGTGACATAATTTTTTTAAAAAAATATATACTTAAGTTATTGTGTATTAAGTAGAGAATGAGTTTTCATATTGAGTTCAAAAGATATATATATATATATATAAAAAATTGTATATATAGTTTAGTTTATGAAGACAACTCAAGCATTGAATCAGAAGATAAACCTACATAAAAAGCATTGCATAAAAAAACAAAATAAGATGATGGGGAAGAGGTGAGAGATAATCCTTAAAAGATTAAGAAGCATTCAATTTGTTGAATCCTTAGCTATATGAGAATGGTTGGTTTTGGAAGTTTGTCCTAAAATCTTTGAATCAACCGCATACATTAATTACTAATGTTTGTCAACATTATACATATTTTAGACCAGGTAATTTTGCACTTACAATTCTATGAACAAAACATCATCTTGATCTTAGTATAGAAGACAGTTCAATGTTCATATAATCATATGCATATATATAATAATAATAATGATTATGATAATAAATTCCCTATTTCTAATAACAAAAGAAGAACACAACTAAGACCTATATATCAATATATGTTACTACAAATATATAAATGTCATTGTGAAGAAGAAGAAAGAGGAGGTGTAATCTTGATGACAAGACCAGGGAAGACATCATCAGGGTCATGAATATGAGGGTTGTTTTCAACTATGAAAGGATCACCGCACTTGTCACTTATTGTGTGAAGTGTCTCACCTTCTCCAACCACATAGATTTCCTCGCAGGGTGGTCCTCGGTAACTGATACTACTGGTGCTATAGTGTTCATCATGAGTGAAGATGGTTAGCATGATGAGGAGAATGGAAGAAACAAGGAGCAATGCAGAGTAGAATGAAGCTTCTTCAGCTATGGATTTTCCCTTCTTTCTTCTGGAGTAGTTGAAAGGCATAATCGTCATCATCTATCAGTGTTAGTTTCAGAAAAGAGAGAAATAAAGCTAATAAGATGCTTGGAACTTGTAACTTGCAAGTTAGTATTATTATATATACAAAGAGAGAGAATGGGGGCCACGATGCATCTGGTCAGTTTTGGCGGTTATTTAGGAATACAAGGGTTTATATGGAATAACAAAACATATGGAAACATGGTGTTACTAAATCTAATTTTTTTTTTTTTGGTGTCTAAATCTAATTTATTTAGGATACATAATTTTGTGGAATAAATTCTGCTTTTTACTTTTTTCTTTTAATAAAAAATCAATGGAGGCAGCCTTGGATGTTGAATTATACAATGTTGGTAGAAAAGGTGATTCCATTAAATAGAGATTCATCAGCCACAAATTAAACAACAAAGTTTTCTAATATTTACAGTTTATAGTTGACAATGGCCAAGAGAATTTATACAACCTATTAAAATGTAGTATTTTTTTTGTTTTTTTTTTTTTTTGTGTCTAATGAAAATGTAGTATTTTTTTTTTGGTGACTGAAAACGCTAGAGAAAAACACCCTAAACAGATTAGGAAAATCCTTTTCTAGAAAGAAAACAAGAGAATTCCATGGCATGGACCATTCTGCATGGTCAAATTGCTCTCTAGCTGCAATCTAAAGAAAATGTAGTATGTTATTAAAAAAATGGAAGGTCTTTGATGAAGATACTTTCTAATGAGAGAGAGAAATTTTTAAATATGGTAATATCCCCACCAATCGTGGTGGAATTTTTCTTAAAAAAATAATTTTGAATTGTCTTTGATTATTTCAATGACTACTCTTTTTTTTGTGACTATTTCAATGACTTGATATGGGGATGATGTATAAAAAAAAGTGCGATACACAACTGAAAATGTTAAAAATGATATGTTGATTGAATATTTACCTTCTTTTACATTACATGCTATAAGCAATTTTATCAACCCGAAAAAAAAAATGCTATATCCACTTGAATAAAAGTTAAAATGATTTACCAAAGATTATCTACTCTATCAAATCTTGTTCCAAACCCATATTTTTTTCTTATAGTACCACTTTGAAGAAAGGGAGCATTTACCACCAGGGTTTTGATTTTCCTCTACTCTTCCGGATCATGTCACTTTTCAATGTGTCCAGATCCATCCATAATGGGATGGAGTTATGAAGAGGGTTCAAGTTGAACTTCAATTCTATATTTTGAATGGCATCCAGTACAGTTGAGGCATACACTGGAATAACCCCACACCCTTTTATAAAACAATCTTCTTCTTCTTCTTTTTCTTCTTCGCTTTCTTCCACTCTCACCCATTTCTTAGGTCTATTAACACGGAATCTGAATGAGATATTTTGGTTGCAAGTGCAGTCATGATCATCACTGCCATCACTGTCTCTGCATCTTTCAATGTCACTCAATACGTCGGAGTTACAATCTGGATGAGTCCAAATTAAAACGTGATCAGAGTTCAATCTACTTTTACTATGAAATAGTAACCATTCTCTTACACATGTGTACTTTATATAATCTCCCAAGTGGCGGTATTCACACCTGATGAAGACATGTCCCAATGCATCAAAGTTTTGAGAAACAACACAGCAGAAGACGAAACCCAACAACTGGTTGTTACATTGTTCTACTTCAATTGTTACAGATGCTTCTTCTTCTGTCCTAAACCTGAACCACTCTGGAACTTTCTTCCCTGGATAAAAAACATTACCAAACTGATGGAAATCTCGTTCTGCTGGCGACAAGAAAACATTTCTGAATATTGTGAGATGGGCATCTTCCATAATATCATTCACTGACTCCTCTTCCAATCTCATGCAATTCACAAATGAGATCCATCTCCTATTCAAACTAAATACTGCCTTCAAACTGAATACTCTTTCCAGTGATGTGCAGTCATCAGCAAGAAGCTCTTGAAGAGATGGTGGAAGCTCTGGTATAGATCGAAGACCACAACAACCACTTACCTCAAGGATCCACAACCTTGATAGGAATTTCATGTTGTGTGGCAGCTCAATTAGCTCTCTGCAATCACGAAAACTAAGATGTTCAATAGATATAAAGCAACAGAATTCCTTTTGCAGACTCTTAATTCTACTCAAAGGCAAACACAAAGACTGCAGTTCTTCTGTTGACATTGAAAATTCCTCCAAGCTTGAACATTTATCAGCACGAAGTGATTTAAGAGACTTCAAATTGCCTTTGACACTCTTCATTTCTTTGCAATAACTAAGATCCAAATACTCAAGTGTTTGGAGGGATAAAATAGATGGATGAAGTTGACATAGCTTTTCACAATCCCTAAGGCTTATTGTTTGAAGCTTTGTTGCTTTACTCAAATCTGGAAGCTCTACCAACTGTTTACATCCATCAAGGTCAATGCTTGTCAAATTGGGAAGATCCTGTAACAATTCAGAGATACATTCATCACATACAAAAATCCTTGATTCCAAATCAAAACAAATAAAAAAGTCCATATCATAGTGGTTTTAGTACCTGCGTTCCCTCCCAGAGTTTAGAAATTTGACTGTTGGGCATCCTAAGCTCAACAAGCTTCTCTGCACAAAACTTTGATGGCAGAGAATTCAGAGGATAACTATCCCACTCCAAATACCTGAGTTTAGCAGAAAACATCAGGGTTTTGGGAACGTAAGCATATGACGGTTTTCGATCCCAAGGAGCATAAAGATTAAGAAACCTTAGATGAGACATATTTTTAATGGAGTTCGCATTTAAGCGTATATCTCCAATTTGGGACAAGTCACATATGATGCCTTCGACTGACTTTTCTCCCTGTAAAGAAATAACCAACAGTTAAAAATCCTAGATTCCAAGCTCCATTTTCTAAACATATTAACGCTATAAGCAAAACCAAGATATGTATGTACATTTATATTTTCTGACCTTACTATTTTCCAATAAATTCCTGACATCCTCAGGATTCCTCAATCGGCTACGCTTTTTGACGTCCTTAGTTGATTCCTTGAAGACAATTTCCAAACCCATTTGCTGTATCAGGTCATGCATTTCTATTGTGTTGTATGGTGAAATAGTTATAAGAGCCTTACGTTGGAGGTTGTCGATTCCAATGCCTCCAAAGAAATCACAAGAGTCTAGAAATCTTATGACATTATCCTTGTATTCTCTTTTGAAAAAGAATGCAATGTCAAGGAATATGTTCTTCTCTGAATCATCTAATCCATCATAACTCAACTTTAACACATTGAAAATGCTCGAATCGGGATAAGCCTTGAGTTTTCTTAGCGCACTTTCCCAAGCTACTGCACTCCTTGAGCATAAAAAGGATCCCAACACTTTTAAGGCTAATGGAATTCCTTTAGCATACTTAATTGCCATTTTTGAAAGCTTTTCGTATCCTTTTTCAGGATAGCTTTTGTGAAATGCTTTTAAGCAAAAAAGCTCACGGGAACTTTCAAAGCTCAATTCCTGGACCTTGTATATGTCATGAACTCCTGCAGCAATTAGTATTTGCTCATCCCTAGTAGTTACAATACTACCTGCTCCCAAACGCATTTGTTCTCCAGCTAGATGCTCTAACTTGTCTAATGTATCCACGTCATCAAGCACTATGAGCACCTTTTTCCGACTCAACATTCTCTTATCAGTGTCAGATATTGCGTTGGGGGAACTTTTCATCGCAAGGAGTTGAGAAACAAGTTGAACATACAAATCATCCAGGCCACGCTGCGTTTGTGATTGTTCTCTCACATTTTTCAGGAAGCAACAACCTTCGTATTGAGAGGAATATTTATTGAATATAACTTCAGCAATGGTTGTTTTACCTATACCTCCCATACCCCAAATTCCAAGTATTCCAACTTCATTCGGCTCCATTTTTGCCAATAACAATTCAATAGACTTAACTTGTTCATCAATTCCAACAAGACCTTTGGATTCATTTGAAGAAATAGATGATGGCAACTTCTCATTGACAGCTTTAACAATTTTTTCAATGAGCTCAGCTTCATTTCTATCATGCAATAGAAAGAGAAAGAAAAAAAAAGAAAGGGAGATATTATAGTATAGAAGAAAGAGATTAAACAAAACGAACGCAAAATTAATCAAGATTGCAAATATTTAAACGTTAAAAACCGTAAAAAATATGAACAAAAAATCACATATTGGGTTCTTTGCTGCTATTATCAAATAACAACTATTTTATTTACCCACCAAAATTAGTCCACTAAAATGAGCCACTATATATTTATACATAAATACATATATAATTTTATCATTTTTAATATTTATTTTATATTTTGATATGTATTATATAATAGTAGCTGATTTTGATGTGTAAATCGTATAACCCTAAGAAAAAATCTAATTAAAAAGCTTTTCATATTATAGAAGATGTTTGGTAATTTTACCAACGATAATACTACATGTATCATTATACACCTAAATACATCTCATTTACAAAACAAAAATGTAAACATTAGCATAGAAATTCACAAAATATATGAATACAAAATACAATATTATAAAAATAATTATGTATAACACCGAAATAGTATACCTCAACACAGAAATCAAAATTAAAAAAAAAAAAAAAGACAAGAGATGGTGTAAAGTAATACATCTGGATTAATTCTTTTACTAATATAAACGGAAGAGTTTAACTCTAATATATAGGGATATAATTAGAACTTGTTTGGACAAACTTCTAAAAATTTTTTTTTTCGAAGTGATTTTTTTAAAAGAAAAGAATAATTTTATGTTTGGACATTTCATATAATAATATTTTTTTATTTGTCAATTATGTTTGGATACAACAATATAAAAATATTATTTATTCATTTATTATGTAAAAGCATTTTTTTCATGTAAAAAATATCTTTTAAAAAAATGTAAATTGAGCTATTATTTGATTAAAAAAAGATTTTTTTTATATTTTTTAGTTATTTGGTAAATTTCGAGTAGTAAAAGTAAAAATACTAATAAAATAAAAAAAATATATTTTTTCAGAAGATACAATTTGTATTTGTTTAAAAGATCTTTTTTACTCAAAAAAGATGTTTTAACATAATAAATAAATGAAAAGTATTTTCATATTATTATATCCAAACATAATTGACAAATAAAAAATATTATTATATGAGATATTCAAACATAAAATTACTTTTATTTTTAAAAAAAATCTTTTAGAAAAATAGCTCTAAAAATATATTTTATGAAAAATTCGTTCAAAGAAGCACAAGCGAGTGGAAAACACAATATAACATTTCTTACCCTTAATTTAACGCAAGGATAAATTAAAGTCAGCTAGATGCTAATAAACTAATCGTTTTCAGCTTACAGAGTAAGTAAGTGCAAAATGTAAGTTATATTAGAAAGGGAAAGCACATGTAAACAATAATTTTCAAACAACAAATCAGCCAATAAAAATTAGAACATTCATACACAATGAAAGTTATACAACATCTAAAATCTAAAGAAACTATCAGCAAACTTTAGAAATAGAACATTTGAAACCTAAAAACAGAAAACATATTTAAAGTATAGAAAAGGAATAATCTTATGATAAGCTACAGTTTATTGTTAAAAAGAAATGAAAACATGAATTTTGTTTTTCTGGAAAGGAAAGTTTTATTACCTGAACAAGTTGGATGGATAATGGATTCCAGACAAATCAGCAGTCTTTCTTAGTGCAGATCTCCAGTTCTGCACCTTTGCCAAGTTTTCCTTGTACTTCTTAGTGTGGACATCAAAAGCCTCTTCATAAGTTCCTTTCTGGTGCCTTACATCAGAAGGATCAACATTGTAAAATACAGGTATCACAATCCTTTTGTATTGTTCCATGCACTCAATAATCTTCACAAGCTCCTCCATACACCATCTTGAAGAAGCATAGTCTTTTGAGAAGATGACCAGTAAAATGGAAGATTGCTCAATTGCTTGAACAAGTGTGTCTGAAATCTCATCTCCAGCACGGAGACTTTCCTCGTCAACATAGTAAACAATTCCTTCATCCTTCAATCTTGTGATCAAGTGGCTAAGAATGGAAGTGCGAACTTCTCCTTTAAAGCTTATGAAGACATCATGTTTGATTTTAGGAACATTGAAAGAAGAAGAATATGCCATTGAAAGTTGAGCAGAAACCCTAGTGGTTGATGATGCTTGTATTGAGTGTGTGTTAGTGGCATGCAATTCCTAGCTAATTAAGGTTAAATAATAGTAAAGAGCCAAGTGAAGTCAAGTCAACATTGATACACGTAGCTAGGATCTTCCTTGTTGTTTCTTGGTTGATTCCTCTTCATTATTGGAGCTATCTATTATTAAGGGATGAACCGTGAATGATAAGGTGGGTATGAGTACTTTAATATCTATCCGTCCAACTCATAAATTCGGTTGAAATTTAAGTGAGTGAATAAGATGAAAAATTTATTTATTTAACATCTTAAGGTTTTGAGTTAAAGGTAATATCTTCTTATTTTATATGTTATCGTTTGTTCTGCTTAAAAGTCTTTTCGATAAAGTGATTCAAACAGTGAATCCTACAAATAAAATGTGGCTGTGGCTGTGGTTTTAGGTCCCAACTACCCAGTGATAATTTTTTCCAAAACCGTCGTTAATGTGATGCAACTTCATGCTTTCTTTCGTGGGCTCATCCCTTCAATTACGCGGACGACTATATGTTATCCTCAGTATTTTTGACATATATAAAAATAAAAATAAAATAATTGTGTTCTATCACATCTATACAAATACAATGTAGTTTCTCTTCTCGACGGACTAATTAAGTAAAGAGGTGCAAATGTCTTCTCCTCCAAAGCTCATCAACACATCATACTGGTGGTTTCTTTGTGCTTTTAGGAAACAACAAGAACTACTAAAAATAAAAAAACTTATTTTATATTTTGTGTTATTTATTTCTGTTTTCCTTTTTTTAAAAAAAATAAAGCTGAAAACAGATAATATTTTACTAATTTTGGGAAGCAAGTAAAAACATGTTTTTATCATAAGCAAGAATAGAATGAGTAAAGAGAATAAATCTGTCATTAATTTTAAAAAAGATTAATTTACAAACTTATCTCTATATTTAAAAATAAATACATGCTTCTTCTTTTATAAAAAAGTTATACCCTTTAAATGTAATATTATACAAACTTTAATATTTTTAATGTGAGATTCTTCTATTACACTAATCTTTAAAATAGGATATTACAATTAAAATTTTTTTCTATTTCAAATTCTTTTATGACTTTCACCTAAATTACTGAGAAAATATTTGGATAGAAGCTAAGGTGTAAGGGCGTAATTGACACAAGTATAAGGGTGATGATGTATCATGTACGTATGTTTTCAGAGCAAACAGCTATGTGTGTCGGTGGAGTGTGACTAGCCAAGTCAATAAAATACGACAAGTATAAGGGCCTTAGCTTATTGACTAGCCAAGTCAATAAGTATATTTGTTTTCTTTGCTTTTCTTTCTTTCTTCTGTGTTTTTTTCTTCCTAGCATTCATTATTATAAACTTCAGGTTTATTGAATTGTCTCTATATATTTGCTCAATTTTTAAAAAGTTAGTAGAAAAGTTTATTTGAAAATGTACCATGATGTTATTGAAAATGTACCAGAAGAATTTACATAATGAATGAAAATGTAGCATATGTTATTAAAAAAATAATTTGAACTGTTTTTTATTTCAGTGATTTGATATGACATATGAGGATTATCAAAGACTTTCATGCACAACTAAAACTGTACCACTTGGGCCACGGTGGGAAGCACATTCTATGGATAAACTTTGAGAGAAAAATCGCCAGAAAACATAGAAGGAGAAGACACTACGTCCAACTCAAAATCTTAAGTTATCAAGCAAATGAATCTCTCATCTTATATATTTTTCACTTCTCTTTGCTCTAAAAATTCGAAACTAACCCCTCACATTTGAATCACGATAATCCCTTATTCATCATCTACTAGAAGCTACACTCTCTTTTTAGGAAAAGTGTTCCAAAATGAAATCTAAAATCTAGATCTAAATTTTTACACGCTAGACAATTAGTGCATCTATTACCTTTTCTATAAATATTTACAAAACTAACATAGCAAGTTTTATATATTTCTATTAGGCTCTCAAGTCATGTTGGTATATATAGTTTCACAAGACCCAAATAAAATAGGAGTTTTCATATTGGGCTCAATTGTTACAAACCACAGCTGAAGAAGCTTCATGGTACTGTGCACTTCTTCTTGTTTCTTCCATCCTCCTCATCCTCCTAACCATCTTCACTCGTGAAGACTATAGCACCAGTAGTATTAGTCACCGACGACAACCGTGCGAGGAGATCTATGTGGTCGGAGAAGGCGAGACGCTCCACACCATAGGTAGTGACAAATACGGTGATCCTTTTATAGTTGAAAATAACCCTCATATCCATGACCCTGATGATCTCTTCCCTGGCCTTGTTATCAAGATTACACTTCCTCCTTCTTTTTTATTTTGGACTTGCCTTTCTCGACTAGTTGAAAACCATCATCGCCCTTGTCAATGTATAACAAAAGAGAGAAATAAAGTAAGATGCTTGGAACTTCTAACTTGCAAGCTAGTATCGTGAAAAAAAAAAAAATTATAGATAACTAATATTTTTTTAATTAATAAATTAAATTTAAAAAAATAATATTCAAAATGTTAAAAATAAAATATTCTATACTACACAATTAAAAATTTTTGAAAATTAAATATATAATTTCATAGATATTTTTTTTAGAAACAAAACATCTCAAATCTAAATAAATAAAACATCCAATTTAAATTGTACTATTGACCTATTGGCAGATTATTTATTGGTTATTTATTATTACTCAAATGATAATAAAAAAATATAGATAACTAATATTTTTCTAACCAATAAATTAGCTAACAAAAAATAGAATATCTGTAACTACTGTTTATAAAACGTTCACATCGAAAGTCATAGAACATTTGAAACCTAAAGCAACTAACAATCAGTAAACTATATATTTTTTTAGAAACAAAACATTTGAAATCTAAAAGATTAAAATATCTAATTTAAGTTATTGACTAATGTTAGGTGAAATTTTATAGGTTAACTAGTATTTGTTGAATAATAATATATTAGAAATTAACTAAAATTGTAAGTATGTTATCATCCAGGAAATCGAAAGGTGATCAATTCTTAATAAACTAATAATTTTTTTTATAGATTATATAATTCTTTGTGTTTCTACTACTATTTTTATTTGAGGTTTTGAATTTTGTGAAAGAAAAATATAAAAAAAAAAAATAAGGTAGACATAAGTCAAACGCACCATAACATTGTCATCACTCTAATTTCTATAATCAGTGTAACTTCACAAATTCTAATATCCAAACTTCTAGTAAGTTTTTCATTTATCTTTAGATTGAATTCGATGTTTTAATAAAAATCCTATTTTTAAATACATAAGGTAATGCTATTTAAACAAGTGGTTTTGACTAACTAAGTGCAACCACTTGGTTGGCCAAAACCACTTATTCAAATAGAATTATTAAATACATAAATCATAACTCACCAAAATATAAATGATTTTAGGAATAAGTTAAAAAGACTAATAATTTTGATATATATTAATAGTATTTAATTTTTAGCCACAGCCAAACATTTTTAAATATTATGATTGGTATTTTTCCTATGAGTAGTGGAAAAACAAATGATTAGCGGATTCAGGTTCTTTTCCACACATAACACATCCAATATCCAAACCCGAAATAAACTCCACATCTATGTTAGTTAGTTAAAAAAAAGAAAAAAAAAAACACTTATCTTTACTATGAGTGATGACTCATGCAATCATGTAGCTAAGTACCGAATAAATAAATTTGGCATAGTCTTGAAATGGTTAGACAAATTATTAATATTAAAACTAACACAAAAACTTACCTTTAGCTCAGATTTGAATGGTTCAGAATGAACATTCCAATATATTAAGAAAATTGCAAGAAACCAAGAATTGCAGAAAACATGTCAAATTCCATCACTGTAACTGCACCATAGAAAGATAAATAAAAACTTTTTAAGAGAAGACTTGTTAGATACTTAATAGATAAATCTAAAAAAGAAGAGTTAGGATAATACATCACTATTTGACTAGCTTAGATCCGAGACGAATTAATTACTTGACGAGCTTAGATACGTGACGAACCTGTTGACAAGCCTTGCATTCTTTTTGTTTTGCATCCCAGAACCACCAATTCGCCTGTTGGAGGTTTGATTTTCCTTCATTCCTCCGGATCATCTCATTTTTCAATGGGTAGTTGAAATTCATCCCTGTGATGGAGTTATGATGACGGTTCAGCTTTTGAATGTATTATCGTGCCATTTCTTTACTTTACTCAATATATATATAGCTTGTGATATTTACATGAAAATTTATCTATTATGCAGCAGTAATACACATTTTAAAATTCCGTGTTTAGTTGAGGTTGAAAGCAATTTGGTCATTTGAATTATTAGACATATTAATATTATCATTATCATTTGAAAGCAAACTGATCTGAGGGCTGAGGCACTTACATTGTCTCCAAAAAGGTGTTACTTCTCATTTCAGGGCATGGAGATCCAAATCTTCAAAACCGATTCAAATTGTGGAATGAGATGAGGACATCTGAGGCATATATTGGTAGAACGCCACAGCCTTTAATAAAGAAATCTTGCTGTCTAGATGTAAGTTCTTCATCAGCAGTGAATGTGAATAAAATGGTTTTGTTCCAAGTTGTGGCATGATCATCCCTACTGCCTAGGCACCTTTCAATGGAACTCATTATTCGGCTAGTATAGAATGGATGGAACCAAAGAAAAACGTGATCAGAGTTCCATCTATTGCCTAGATAATAGCTTCCAAGTATGTACTTTTCACCATCTCCCAAGTCGTATCCACAGTAGACACTGTAAGAAGAGAACCCTTGAGAAACAACACATGAGACACAGAAACCCAATAACTGGGAGCAAGGTTTATCTATTTTAACTGTTACGGAAGCTCCTTCTGTTGTTCGACATCTGAACCACTCTGGCACCTTGCTCCCTGGATAACAAACGTCACAACTGAACCTCTTTTCAATGTCATTAGAATCCCAATAATTGTCATTTTCTGCTTGCATCAACAATATCTTTCTGAGTATTGTGTCATGCGCATCTTCCATGATACTATTCAGTGACTCTTCATCCAATCTCTTGCAATTCTTGAAAAAGATCCATCTCAAACAGAACACTGCCTTTAAACTGAATATTGTTTCCAATGATGTGCAGTTAGCAGCACATACTCGCATAGTAGATAATGGAAGTTCTGGTATAGATCGGAGACTTCTGCAACCACTTACATTCAGTGTCTGCAATCTTGATAAGGCTTTCATATTATGAGGGAGTTCACTTAGCTCTCTGCAATCAAAAAGTTCAAGGTTTTGCAGACATGTAAGGGAACATAGCTCATTTCCAAGAATCCTAATTCTTGAGGAATTGAGATCCAAAGAACTCAGCTGATCCGACGACACCGAATATTCTTCTAGGCTTGAGCAACCTCCAAAATAGAGTACTTTAAGAGACTTGGAACGAATCTCTCCTTTAACACTCTTCAGTTCTTTGCAGCCATCAAGTATCAGATTTTTTAGTGCGGGGCTGGATATAATAGATGGGTGAAGTTCACACAAAGCTTCACAATCGGAGATGTCTATCAGCTCAAGATTTGTTGCCTTACTAAGATCTGGAAGTTCAACCAACTGTTTGCATTTCCAAAGGTTAATTATCTTTAAATTCACAAGATCCTGTCATAAACCAAAGACACATTAATGCACAAATTCTAGTTTGATTTTAAAGAGAAGAAAGGGGAAAAAAAAGAAAAAAAAAGCAAAAAGAGAGACTTTGATATAGGCATATATAGTTAGATACCTGCACTCCATCCCAGAGTTTAGTAACCTGACTGTCTGGCATGTGAAGCTCAACAAGCTTCTCAGCACAAAATGGTGACGGCAGATAACTCAAAGGATATCTAGGCCATGCTAAATATCTTAGTTCATCAGAAAACTTCTCAAGAGTCATAGGAACAATCACATTCCATGATCTTTCACCCCAACGGCTATAAAGTTTAAGAAATCTTAGGCGAGGCATATTTCTGAAGGTGCTGGCATTCATCTGTAGATTTTTAGCTTCAGACAAGTTTATCATAATACCTTCAACTAGACTTTTTTCCTGAAAACCAAAAACTAGTAGTTAAAAAAGAAAAAAGCTACCGTACTAGTTTATGAATACCAGCAAAAACAAAATAAATGCACCGTTTTCTTACCTCGCTATTTTTCAATAAATTGTGGAAATCTTCAAGTTTATTTATTCGAGTGAGCTTTTGGGGATCTTTATTTGATTCTCGGCGAACTATTTCCGTACCCATTTGTTGTATCAAGTCATGCATTTCTATTCTATGATTGGAAATAGTTATAAGAGCTTTACGTTCAAGATTGTTTATTCCAATTTCAGCAAAGAAATCACAAGAGTCTAGAAACCTTATGACATTATCCTTGTGTTTTCCTTTGAAAAAGAATGCAATGTCAAGGAATATGTTCTTCTCTGAATAATCTAATCCATCATAACTCAACTTTAACACATAATAAATGCTTGGATCGGGATGAATCCTGAGTTTTCCTAGAGCACTTTCCCAAGCTACGACACTTCTTGAGCATAAAAAGGATCCCAATACTTTTAAAGCTAATGGAATGCCATTTGCATAATGAACGGCCATTTGTGAAAGCTTTTCATATCCATTTTCAGGATATCTTTTGTGAAAAGCTTTTAAGCAAAAAAGTTCAAGGGAACTCTTAAAGCTCAATTCCTGGACCTTGTATATGCCATGCACTCTTGCAGCTATTAGTATTTGCTCGTCTCTACTTGTTACAATGACCCTACTACCTGCTCCCAAACACATTTGTTCTCTTGTTAGATAATCTAACTTGTCTGACGTATCTACATCGTCAAGCACTATGAGAACCTTTTTCCGACTCAACATTTTCTTGACATACATAGATCTTGCTTGAGGCGATCCCTTCACAAGGAGATTTTCACCCTCAAGGAGTTCAGAAACAAGTTTCTCATACAAGTAATGAGGACTAGACTTTTGTGATTCTTCTCTTACATTTTGTAGAAAGCAGCAACCTTCGTATTGAGAAGCATATCTATCAAATACTGCTTTAGCAATAGTTGTTTTACCTATGCCTCCCATCCCCCAAATTCCCACAATTCGAACCTCATGATTAGACTCAATTGCCAGTAAAGGTTCAATAAGTTTAAGATTTTCATCAATTCCAATAAGGCCTTCGGATGCATTTGAAAACTGATGTGACAATTTCTCCGAAATATCTTTCCCAATTGCTTCAATGAATTCAGATTCGTTGCTATCATGCACCAAACAGAAATGAAGAAAATGCATCACAACACAAAACAGGGGAAAAACGGGGAAGAAAATAATAAGAAAATGAGGTCCTCTAAGTTCTAACCTAATGATTTTAAAATAATAAGAAAATGTTATCATTTGTTGGCTTTTTAATTTTTATTATCCTAAGGTGGATTCACCCATACACAACAAAGTGGGAAAAATCACCAAAATTTGAAGCTTTGATTTTTTTGGGAGATGCTAGTATATAGATTGAAAAAAACATCTACACATATATCTGTTATGTGATATCATCACTTATTAATTATACCGTGAGAAATAACATAAAATGTGTCAGCATCTCTTAATTTTCTTTTATTTTTATATGGATAATGTTATTTTAACAAGTGATTTTGGCTAGATAAGTTCAACCAAATGATTTATTTTTATGTTAAATAAAACATTATTTCGGTATCAAATAGTATAAAAAATTACATATAAATAAAGTTTTATTTGACATCGAAATAGTTTTCTATTTAGCATAAAAATAAATTACTTTGTTAGATTTAGTTGGCCAAAATCACTTGTTCACATAGAATTATTATTTTTATAAATACAATTACGAAATAGTTTTCTATTTAGCATAAAAATAAATCACTTTGTTAGATTTAGTTGGCCAAAATCACTTGTTCACATAGAATTATTATTTTTATAAATACAATTACGAACAATTTTTTTTTTCTCTTTAGCATATTAATCGAACTCGGATTAGACAATAATTCAATCAGAAAATTAGTAAACCGGATCCAGACCGGTCTAAACCAAGGTCAAGACTGTTTTTTGTATTTAAACAAATAAAAACAGGTCAAGCTCAGCAGAACCGATCAAATCCGGTTAAAATTGATCCAACCAAATTGCTCTCACATAAAAAGAGAGTGAACCTAAGGTGTTCCAGCCTCTACAAGTCCACCTGTAGATCAATGCTTGTTATTTTAGTATTTTCCAAAAGAGTTAAAAAGGATTTGAACCCGTCATCTATTTTTTAAGATTTTAGATTTTCTTTTTCAAAAAAATACAGATTAATTTTTTATTAATTGTTTTAAGTTTAAGATATTTTATGACTTTTATTGCAGTTATTCTATAAACAGTAGTTATAGTTATTTTATTTTTTTTTATTTATTAGTTAGAAAATATTAATTATCTATATTTTTTCTTATAATATTTATCGAAAACTTTCATTCTAATTGTTACATTTTTCATTTATTTAATTTATTTTAATTTTGTACTCACTCATTTTTAAACTAACTAAATTTTTGTTTAATTATAAATTTTATTAAATCTTTACAAATTGAAAATAATCAAAAAACTTTTTGTGATTGCAACATATTGTTTCTTTTCATGATTATATTATATCTATTAATATTATTTTTTGATAAGTACTTTTAGTATATATAATATAGTAGGTATAAAATAATTAATAAACTATTAAAATCTAAAAATAATAGTTACTTTAATATAAAAACAACATTTAAAGTATTCATAATAGAGAAAAAAATGATAAAATTTTATATAATTATTTAATTATAAATAGATTAATGGTTTAACCAATGACCTAACAATTAAACCAATAATTCAGTAAATAATTTAATATTCTGACCGAGTTTATTACGGGTTCAATTCTAATAACTATACTCTTTAGTTCTAATATTTCTTTTTTTTTTCAGATCTTTTTAGGATTTTTTTTTCTTTTTCAAATTTCATCAAATACAAATATTAAAATTAATTTGAAATTAAACTTGTAGAATTCATTATTGTCGTTGTAGTAATCTTAATTAGTTAATGCAAAAATAGCCATTGTTAGAAGTAAAATATTTTGAAGAAGATAATACGAAAAATTAATATAAGAAATGTGAGCTACACATTTTTTTAATCTATTAATGCAAATTGGTAAATATTTTTTTTCATAATTTGTTAAAAGATATTACTTTTTCCTTTAATAATCATAAAATCATAATTTGTTAACATTAGTTTAATTTTTTTATTATTGTCTTCAAAATAATTTACTTCATTCTATTGTATACTATATATGTGTTTGCATTGGCTAAAATGATCACTACATGAACAATAATAAATTAATAACAACAAAAATAATTCCACAACAAGTTTAATTTTAAATTAATATCAATATCTGTATGGGACAAATTCAATATCCTGAAAAAATAAAAAAGAATTATGAGAATAATCTAAGTGAAAAGAAATATTGTATTTACGGAATAGAAAATAAAGGAAAAAAAAATAAAGGAGATATAAGTCACTAAGGATTTATGAGAAGGACAATTGAATTTCTTAAGATTTAAAAGTATAAATTAGTCTTTGAGCATTTAAAACGCATGACAAACAACTTCTTTCATCTAGAATGGTTATTACTTTGGGATGATCTCCGGGATTTTATCAATTTTGATGTTGCCATTAGCTAGTTTTCTTTTTCTCTGGCGGTTTTTTTTTTTTTCTTTTAAATATTTAGTCACCAAAAAAAAAAAACAACTTCTTTCATCTATTAAAGTGATTGGTTTGTTGTTGGATTTTTCTTGGATGGAAGAAGCTATTATATTTTTTAATTTTGAGGACTTAATTATCCTAGGCAGAAATCGTGAGGGACTTATATATATATCATTTATTTGAAGGAAAAAAAAAAAAACACCAACCTGCTGGCCATTTGGGGTTACAGACTTACAAAATATTCTTACCGATATTTTGAAGGATAATGAATTCCAGACAAATTTGCTGCCTCCTTTAAAACAAATCTCCAATTCTGCAAATTTTCCTCCTCATACTTCTCTTTGTGGACATCAAAAGCCTCTGCAAAAGTTTGTTTCTGTTGCCTTACGTCAGAAGGATCAACGTTGTGAAAAACAGGTATCACAATCCTTTGATATTGTTTCATGCATTCAATTATCTTCACGAGCTCCTCCATACACCATCTTGAAGAAGCATAGTGTTTCGAGAAGATGACCAATGAAATGGATGATTCCTCAATTGCTTTAAGTAGTGTGGATGAAATCTCATCTCCAGGGTGAACCTTTTCTTCGTCAACAAAGAAATCTATTTGTCTGTGTCGCAACTCTTTTGTCAAATGGCTAAGAAAACTATCACGGATATCTTCTCCTCTAAAACTGATGAACACATCATATTTGATTCTAGGAGCATCTGAAGAAGAAGATGCCATTGAATATTGGAGAGAAATTCTACTGGCTTGCTTATGAACACAAGTGAGTATATAAGGGTGATGCTTGTCTGATTGTTAAGGCATTATATTTATATTAACTCATTAAGTAAAAGACTCAAGTCATCCGAAATTAGGTCAAGTCAAACTGTTGTGTATATATATGTAGATGTCAGGCAATTACCAATTTATTTTCTTCTTTTCTCTGCCAACTACCATGAATTTTCTCGACCAACTTCCATTAATTTTCCATCTGAAATAATGTCTACTAATGCATTTTCGTTATAGATATTTTAACAAAATTGTCGCTAAGACAATAATGATATAGTTTTAAAATGTTAGAAATATAAATATGACGCTTAAAATATTAGAGGTAACTTTGATATTTGGGATAAACATGGAACAAAATCAAATACTTTATTGATAAATTGTATTAAAAATATAAACAACAAAAAGATAAAAATATTCTTAAGATTATTTTTTACTAATTTTCTTTTATTTAACAGTGAAGTGTATAATAGATAAAAATTAATTAATAATTTTTAAAAACCGAAAAAACAGCACTGCTTAATTTATAACAAAATAGAAATGGAAAAAAAAATTTGAGAAGGAGGATAGAACAAGAAGTCAAGAAGAAAGAACAAATACAAAAAGGACAGAGTAAATATTTTTTTATTAGTCAAGTCAACCAATGTGTCCTTTTCTTGATGTCTACAAGTTGAATTATAATATGCAGATGTATACAAATTTTGGAAAGAGCGTGTACTTTGGATGGTTAATTAAACATTTTCATTTCCTATCTTAATTTTAATGTGTGTGGATCCATAGAGTAAAAATGTGACCGTTACCTTATTCATTTTATCTAGAATAATTGTTCAGAATCAATCCCAGAGATATCCTAAATAGACAATTTGAAACCAATGGAGAGACTCAGTTGTCAGTTCCAGAAGGCATTTCTCTAGCAGTATCACTAATGTACACGTAATCTTTCACACGAATGATAAAATATGAATTAGTGAGAATGAAGTTGGTTCATATTTTCGTGTGGCTGCTCTGCTGTTTAGCAACAGACATGAGAGATTGAGAATAGCTGGGTGGACTGAAGAATAGTTTGTTCAAATATATTGGGAAAACCCCGCACCCTTTAATAAAAGAATCTTCCTGTCTAGATGTAATTCCTTCAGCAGTGAATGTGAATGAAATGATTCTGTTCCAAGTGCTTATACACCTTTGAATGGCCCTCCGTATTCCGCTATTATAAAATGGATGGAACCACAGACAAACATGATCAGTGTTCCATCTTTCACGTAGCTCATTTAGATAATAAGTTCCAAGTGGATACTTTTCACCATCTCCCAAGTCGTACTCACAATAGATACTGTAATAAGGAGAGAACTCTTGAGAAACAGAACATGACACACAGAAACCCATCAACTGATGATAAGGTTTATCTATTTTAACTGTTATGGAAGCTCCTTCTGTTGTCCCACATCTGAACCACCCTGGCACCTTGCTACCTGGATAGCAAGCATCAAAACTGAACCTCTGTTGAGTTTCATCAGAATACAATAACAAACCTCCATTTCCTGCTGCCTTCTTCATCAGTAACATCCTTTTGAGTATTGGGCGAAGGAAATCTTCTGTAAGAGTATTCAGTGACTCTTGATCCAATCTCATGCAATTCATAAAGCTGATCCATTTCAAACGTAATGCTGCCTTTAAACTGAATATTGTTTCCAGTGATGTGCAGTTATAAGCACATATATGCATTATACATGATGGAAGTTCTGGTATAGATCGAAGATTCGTGCAACCACTTACATTCAATGAAAGCAATCTTGATAAGGCTTTCATATTATGAGGGAGTTCACTTAGCTCTCTGCAATTAACAAGAGTAAGGTATTGCATGCATGTAAAGGAGCATAGCTCATTTCCAGGACTCCTAATTCTGGAGGAACTGAGATCCAAAGAACTCAGCTGACCTGAAGATGACACTGAAAATTCTTCTAGGCTTGAGCAACCTCTAAATTGGAGTTTTCTAAGAGACTCGGAATGAATCTCCCCTTTAACAATCCTCAGTTCTTTGCAGTAATTAAGTTTCAGATCTTCAAGTGCGGGGATGGATATAATAGATGAGTGAAGTTCACACAAAACTTCACAATAGGAGATGTCTATCTTCTCCAAATTTGTGCCCTACTAAGATCTGGAAGTTCCACCAACTTTTTGCAATTTGAAAAATTAACTCTCTTTAAATTCACAAGATCCTGTCATAATTCTTAAATTTTAATTTAAAGAAAAAAACCAAACAAAAAGAGAGACTTTGATATAGGCATATATAGTTACCTGCACTCCATCCCAGAGTTTAGTAACCTGACTGTCTGGCATGTGAAGCTTCTCAGCACAAAATGGTGACGGCAGATAACTCAAAGGATATCCATTCCATTCTAAATATCTTAGCTTATCAGAAAATTTCTCAAGAGTTGTAGGAACAGTCACATTTGATGATCATTCACCCCAAGGGATATAAAGTTTAAGAAATCTTAGGCGAGGCATATTTCTGAAGGTGTTGGCATTCAAGTGCAGATTTGTAGCTTGAGACAAGTTTATCTTAATACAGTATACAATAGCATATAAATATATCACAAAAATCAAAATAGAAGAAGAAAGTGTACCACTAGATTAATTTGTTAGAAAAAAAAGCTATCTTACTAGATTAATAGAAGCAAAAACAAAATAAATGGACTGTTTTCTTACCTCGCTATTTTTCAACAAATTGTGGAAATCTTCAAGTTTATTTATTCGAGTGAGCTTTTGGGGGTCTTTATTTGATTCTCGGTGAACTATTTCCGTACCCATTTGTTGTACCAAGTCATGCATTTCCATTTTATCCTCGGAAATGGTTATAAGAGCTTTACGCTCAAGAGTGTTTATTCCAATCTCTGCAAAGAGATCACACGAGTCTAGAAACCTTACAACATTATCCTTGTATTCTCCCTTGAAAAAGAATGCAATGTCCAAGAATATGCTTTTCTCTGAATCATCTAATCCATTATAACTCAATTTTAACACGTTGAAAATGTTCGGATCGAGATGAATCCTGAGTTTTCCTAGTGCACTTTTCCAAGCTACCACACTTCTTGAGCATAAAAAGGATCCTAATACTTTGGAACTTGTAACTTGCAAGTTAGTATTATTATATATATACAAGGGGGAGTAACAGAGAAAATGAGGGGCACGATGCATCTGGTCAGTTTTGGAGGTTATTTAGGAATACAAGGGTTTATATGGAATCGGTAAACCATCTAATTCTACACTGTGAGTTCTCTTCTTCATTGTGGTGGTTGGCTTAGAAATGGGGGAGTGTCCAAGGGGTGGGGGCTAATGATATAAAAATCTGCTTTGAATATTGAATGGAACAGAAAGTAAAAATGTTGAACAAACAGAATTGGGGTAGATTATTTTTTGCAATTATATGGGTGGTGTGGACTGTTAGAAATGAGAAAGTATTTGAGAAAAAAGAACCAGACTTAAGTAGTAGTTGGGAGAGAATTAAAAGATTCATAGGACAGTGGAGTGATAGAAAAAATAAAGAAAATGCTGCAGAAAAAATGATTACTGAACAGCTGAATTGCAATAAATGGAAATGGTGGGTCTGCATAAAATTTGTGCCTGAGCGAAGCAAATATTTGGTGGGGGATACCTTGAGAATCATGTGGGGGCTGTTAAATGCTGTAGAGGGGAAGAATGGGATGTGAAAAATGATGGAGATGCGGTCTTAGTTTCCTTGGAAGATGCTCTATAATTTGTATTAGAGGAATGTGATATTATCGAGGAGCAACTGATTTTTGCATTAGATAATAGGAATGTGGTGGATTGGATAAATGGAAGTGATAAAACCAGATGGGATTTGAATAGGTTAAGGAACAAGGCGGCTACTATACGAGGTATGTTCCAAAATGTTGAGATGAAATTATTCCAAAAGACTCAGTACAAGAGTAAACATAGATGGGAAGCATTGGCAGAGGTGGACGTAGTGTGGGTATAAAGTGAAAGTTGAGAGCAACTAAATTGCAGAAGACTCTGAGCAATATGAAATAGTTTCTTTAATTATTGATGGCTATGTTGTTTTAAGGGTTACTCTACTTATTTTCTCTAGTTGTAAGAACTTTCATTTTGTTTTGTGATTGGTTTGGTTTAGACTCATCCTTGATGATAATGTCGAAGGGGATGAGTCTATTATTTTGCTAACTATTTTCTCCCCTTTTTGGGTCGAGTATACTGAACGATAAAAAAAAAAAAAGTTTATATGGAAGAACAAAAGATATGGAAACATGGTGTTACTAAATCTAATTTATTTATGGATACATAATTTTGTGGAATAAATTCTGCTTTTTACTTTTTCTTTCAAAGGACAAAGAATTTTTTTTTTTTTTTTATATAAAAAATCAATGGAGGCAGCCTTGGATGTTGAATTATACTATGTTGGCAGAAAAGGTGATTCCATTAAATAGAGATTAATCAGCCGCGAATTAAACAACAAAGTTTTCTAATATTTACAGTTTATAGTTGACAATGGCCAAAAGAATTTATACAACCAATTAACATATAGTATTTTTTTTTTGTCTAATGAAAATGTAGTATGTCATTAAAAAAATAATTTTGAATTGTCTCTGGTTATTTCAATGACTTGATATGGGGATGATATATAAAGAAACTGCAATACACAACTGAAAATGTTAAAAATGAAATAAGAATGTTTGATTGAGTATTCACTTTCTTCTACATTAAATGCTATAAGCACTTGAACAAAAATTAAAATCATTTATTAAAGATTATCAACTTCATCTAATTTTCTTCCAGTTTCAGACAGCAGCCACCGGTATTACCAAGAATCATCGTATTGTTTTGATTTTCCTCTACTCTTCCGGATCATGTCACTTTTCAATGTGTCGAGATTCATCGATGATGGGATGGAGTTACGATGATTGTTCAGTTTGAACTCCAATTCAAGTTTTTGAATGGCATCCATTACAGTTGAGGCATACACTGGAATTACCCCACACCCTTTTATAAAACAATCTTCATCATCATCTTCTTCTTCTTCTTCTTCTTCTTCTTCTTCTTCTTCTTCTTCTTCTTCTTCGCTTTCTTCCACTCTCATCCATTTGATAGGTCTATCAACACTGAACCTGAATGAGATGTTTTGGTTGCAAGTGCAGTCATGATCATCACTGCCATCACTGCCTCTGCATCTTTCAATTTTATTCAATACCTCGGAGCTACAATCTGGATCAGTCCAAATTAAAACGTGATCAGAGTTCAATCTTCTTTTACGTGTAAATAGTACGCATTTACTTACAGATGTGTGCTTTATACAATCTCCGAAGTGGCGGTATTCACACTTGATGTGGACATTACCATATGGATTAAAATAATGAGGAGGTAAGTTTTGAGAAACAACACAGCAGAAGAAGAAACCCAACAACTGGTTGTTACATTGTTCTACTTCAATTATTACGGATGCTTCTTCTGTTCGAAACCTGAACCACTCTGGAACTTTCTTACCTGGATAATAAACACTACCAAAGAAAGATCGTTTTGCTGCTCGCGACAAGAAAGCATTTCTGAATATTGTGAGATGGGCATCTTCCATAATATCATTCACTGACTCCTCTTCCAATCTCTTGCTATTTACAAATGAGATCCATCTCCTATTCAAACTAAATACTGCCTTCAAACTGAATATTCTTTCCAGTGATGTGCAGTCATCAGCATGAAGCACTTGAAGAGATGGTGGAAGCTCTGGTATAGATCGAAGACCACAACCACTTACCACAAGAGTCCTTAACCTTGATAGGGCTTTCATGTTGTGTGGCAGCTCAATTAGCTCTCTGCAATTAAAAAAATTAAGATCTTCAATAGATATAAAGCAACATAATTCATTTTGCAGACTCTTAATTCCACTCAAAGGCAAACACAAAGACTGCGGTTCTTCTGTTGATACTGAAAATTCCTCCAGGCTTGAACATTCATCAGCATAAAGTAATTTAAGAGACTTCAAATGGCCTTTGAAACTCTTCAATTCTTTGCAACCACGAAGATACAAATACTCAAGTGTTTGGAGGGATAAAATAGATGGATGAAGTTGACTTAGCTTTTCACACATACTAAGCTTTATTGTTTGAAGCTTTGTTGCATTACTGAAATCTGGAAGCTCTACCAACTGTTTACATCCATCAAGGCAAAGCGTTGTCAAATTGGGAAGATCCTGTAACAATTCAGAGATACATTCATCAAATACAAAAATCCTTGATTCCCAATCAAAACAAATAAAAAAGTTCATATCATAGTGGTTTTAGTACCTGCGTTCCCTCCCAGAGTTTAGATATTTGACTGTTGGGCATCCTAAGCTCAACAAGCTTCTCTGTACAAAACCTTGATGGTAGAGAATTCAGAGGATACCTATTCCATTCCAAATACCTGAGTTTAGCACAAAACAGCTTCAGGGTTTTGGGAACATACACATTTGGCGCTTTTTCATCCCAAGGAGCATAAAGCTTAAGAAATCTTAGATGAGGCATATTTCTAAAGGTGTGTGCATTTAAGCATAGATCTCCAATCTGAGACAAGTCACACATGATGCCTTCAACTGAGTTTTCTCCCTGAAAAAGAAATAACCAACAGTTAAAAATCATAGATTTTCTATATATATTAACATTATAAGCAAAAGCAAGATATGTACATAACTATATATATATTTTCTGACCTTACTATTTTCCAATAAATTCCTGACATCATCAGGATTCCTCAATCGACTACGCTTTTTGACGTCCTTAGTTGATTCCTTGAAGACAATTTCCAAACCCATTTGCTCTATCAGGTCATGCATTTCTATTGTGTCTTCTGGTGAAATAGTTATAAGAGCCTTACGTTGGAGGTTGTCTATTCCAATGGCTCCAAAGAAATCACAAGAGTCTAGAAACCTTATGACATTATCCTTGTATTCTCCTTTGAAAAAGAATGCAATGTCAAGGAATATGTTCTTCTCTGAATCATCTAATCCATCGTAACTCAACTTTAACACATTGAAAATGCTCGAATCAGGATGAGTCTCAAGTTTTCTTAGCGCACTTTCCCAGGCTACTGCACTCCTTGAGCATAGAAAAGATCCCAGCACTTTTAAGGCTAATGGAAGGCCTTTCGCATACCAAATTGCCATGTCTGAAAGCTCTTGATATCCATTTTCAGGATAGCTTTTGTGAAAGGCTTTTAAGCAAAAAAGCTCAAGGGAACTTTGAAAGCTCAATTCCTGGACCTTGTATATGTGATGCACTCCTGCAGCAATTAGTATTTGCTCATCTCTAGTAGTTACAATAACTCTACTACCTGCTCCCAAACAGATTTGTTCTCTTGCTAGATGCTCTAACTTGTCTAATGTATCC
>JASCZI010060858.1:12775-33654 GCA_036250425.1 Stylosanthes scabra
GATATTCTTCTCTTGCATCCTCGTTCTCAATCTCATTCTCTAGCATGCAACCCTGAGCCTTGTAGTGATAGTGTGGATTAACAAGTGATGATGCTCTTCTATCCTGGTCCTCTCGTTCTCGTTTATTGCTGCTAGACATGTAAGTGCTGCTCTCTTTATTCTGATAAACACATCTTCCATGATCACCTTCTTTGTAAGCTGATCTAACTTTATGGAGAAGATGAGAGGTAGGGTTTAGTTTTGAGGGAAAAGGGGGAAGAAGATGTGTGGAAGAGAGAGGTAGCAGAAGAAGAAGAAGCCATTGAGGAATTTTGTTTTGAGTATGAAAGATGAGAAAGAAAAAGCAGCTGTGAATATAAGTAACTAACACTTTATATAAATTTTCCAAAACCATTCCAATAGAATTTAAACTGCATAATATATCAATTTAAACAACCACATCCTCTAGCACAAGTGGTAAGTGGCTTGACTTGCTTAAGTGTTCAGTCCCGGGTGTTTAAATTTCTTACTCGCGGAAGAAAGTGGTTCTTCCAGCAGTTCTAGATCACCACCATTCTCATCAACTTGAGTCACCACCATCTCTGTTCTCCTGGATTTAGTATCCGAGACATACGTTGGATGGACACCGCACTCTTTTATTCTGGTGGACTGAAAGCAGTAATCGAAGTCAAACAGAACCTTGTACTTATGAACATTATCCTCATCACTTCCTTTGCTTTGTTTCCTTCTCCTCATCATCATATTCATATGAATGCAGAATTGCCTATCATACCACAGATACACATTCTCGGATTCCTTATCAACTGCACGGTCATATATCACCCACGAACTAAAACCCCTCAAACTTGGACCATCACTCCTTTCAATGCAGTAAGAACATTTCAAACTTCCAGGGTCTAAGCCTTTCTCCTCTCTAGGAGGAAGAACCGCACACAAGATGAAACCCTGGAACCTGCTGATACTAGAAGCAAGTAGGACAAGTTCAACATTCATGGAAGTTTCGGTTGTTCTATAGCTGAACCATCCCGGAACTTGGCTTCCTGGTAAGCAAACATGAACCCTGAGTTCATAGTTGTTATTCTGCTGTGCTGTTGGTAGACATGCGTTTGCTGCTTGCTGTATTCTGAGATAGGTGTTTGCCATAATGGCCTGGATTGCAGCCTTTTCCAACTTTACACAATTGGTAAACTCAAATGTGAATTTCTCTTCTTTCATTGGTTCAGCCATGAATACAGTACATAGTGACGTGCAGTTAACAGCATTTAACCCCAAAATGGATGATGGAAGCTCTGGTATGGATTGAAGCCTCTTGCAATTGCTTAAGTTGAGGTATTTCAGCCGTGACAGATGTTTAATGCTTTCGAGCAAGCTTCGCACGCTGCTGTGACACATTGATAAGTCCTTCAATGATGAAAGCATGCTTATATTGTCTGGCAGAAGAGAAAGGATGGAACAGTAATCCAGTTTTAGCCGTTCAAGCGGAGATGATAACACCGATTTGTCTGTGCCGTCATCAAGCTGTTCCAACGAGAACTCTCTGAGGTTTATGCAGCTATAGAAGGAGAGTGTCTTAAGAGATTGATGATGAATGTTGTGTTGGAAACTGCTTAGTTTATCACAATCATTTAGAAAAAGATAACCCAGCCTTTGAGAAGACAAAACAGACAGGGGAACTTGCTGCAAACTCTTGCAGTTGGAAACATTTACTTCTTCAAGATTTGGGGCCTTGGAGAAATCTGGGAGCTCGACTAGGTGTGATGAATAATTAACATCTACTAGCTTCAGATTTACAAGATTCTGCAGAAGAATTAAAATAAATGAGTGAGTCCAATCTTTTTGAAATGTTATACATGTATTTAAGCAAAAAAGAAGTTGCACTGCATACCTGGACACCTTCCCAAAGCTTCTCCAACTGACTAGATGGCATTATAATTTCCACAAGATTTTCCGCACAAAATGAGAATGGTAAAGATTTCGAAGGGTAGTGTTCCCAATGAAAAAATCTCAGCTCATCTGACAAGGATTCAATTCCATGAGGAGCACAGAGCCTATGCTCAATATCCCATGAATGAACATTTAAAAACTTGAGCTTGTACATTCTTGCAAATGTGCAAGGATGCAAGCTTAGCACATCAATTTTTGACATGTCTAATGTTAAGCTTTCAATAGTTTCAGTTCCCTGCAGCAGCAATTCAAAGTATCAGAATTCTACAAAACTAATTAATTAAAACTATCTTTACTTTATATTTGATAAAGGATGTATACTATACTTACCATGTCATATTTCAATACTTTATAGATGTCAGTAGAATCCCATAATCTACTGTGCTTTCCCGGATCATCAGGAGATTCTTCGCGAACTACTTCACGTCCCATTTCTCGAAGCAAGTCATGCATTGTCACTTCACTGCTTACAATGGAAATAAGAGCTTTGTCTTGAAGAGTTTTTAACCCAATAGCTGTCGAGTATCCGCACGCATCAAGAAGAGATGTCACCTGCTCTTCTGAAACTGTCTTGAAGAAACATGCAAGGTATAGAAAAATATTCCGATCATGGCGATCTAGTTCGTTATAACTCAATCTCAATATATTTTGAATCTGTACATGAGGTATCTTTTCAAGTTTAAGAAGCTGACTTCTCCACTCTTGCATACTTTTTCCACAGAGAAAGGAACCCATAATTTTTAAGGCTAACGGAATTCCTTTAGCATAGTTAAGAACCCTCATGGATAGCTCAACTTGCTCTGTGTCCATGTAGTTTTGTTTCATGGCATTCAACTTAAAAAGCTCAAGAGATTCATCCTGATCTAGTGCCTTAACCTCATGAATATGATCGGCTCTGTTCAGCACATGTTTGTCTCTAGTTGTCACCATGATTCGACTCCTTAGCCCAAACCAATCATGTCCTCCACATAAATCTTCCAGTTGCTTAGAATCACTGACATCATCAAGAACAAGAAGAACTTTTCTGCGACGGAGTCTTCTCTTGGCAAAATCAGTTATTCCAATAGGCATGATGAAAGACTCTACATCTTTTTCTACATCTTTAATGTCCAGCAGCTTAGATACAAGCTCTTTCTTCAAATGATTTATGCCATATTTCTGGACTTTTTCTCTTACATTGTCCAAGAAGCAGAGTCCTTCAAATTCATGACATACCCTATTGAAAACAACACTAGCAAGAGTAGTCTTTCCAATGCCACCCATGCCCCAAAGTCCAACAATAACTACAGCTTTTGATTCCCTGCACAACAATGATTCTAGCTCTGTGATTGATTCATACATTCCAACAAGTCCTTGTAAATCACCTTGGCACTTTTCGTTCAACCTTTGTAACACACGTTTCACAATTTCGTCAATAAGAGCAGCATCACTCCTGTATGAAACAAGGTACAATCCAAATTATTCTTAGTGAATGGGTTACCCTTAAGTATCACAAAATGATCTCTTATTTCTCCCTTTAGGCTGAGAAGACCTCACTTCTTCCATTGTCTAAGCACTCACTAACTGTAACATTTAGGAGATGGTGAATATCATCTTACAATATATAATATAAGTTGTTCTTGGGGAGATAGACTCAGTGATTAATGAAAACTTTTCATCACTAGGTACCTCTAATTAAAACCTGTCTGAATACTAACATATGACAAAGAAGCAATCACCAACAAAAACAAAGATCTCTAGGCACAAATTCAAGTTGGCCTATGCAATCTCTAAAATTCTAAAACCATCAATTTAATTTCTGATACGGTAATGCTACATATATCACTGTACACCTCCATACATCCTATTTACAACACGGAAAATGTAAACATCAGCATCGAAAAATACCGTAGCATAGAAACAGTTACGTATAGCACAGAAATAGTAAGGGATTAAAATAAAACACAGTTGCAATTTAAAGGCATAGTGTGAAACTGAAAGAACTTGCCCAAAATTGGATGAATGCAGACCAGACAAATTGGCAGCCTCATTGAGAGCTTCTTTCCATATGAGCAACTGCTCCGGCGATGACGTGTTCTGATGGTGGGAAAGTGCGTGGTGATAACTTCCCCTTTGATGTCTTACCAAAGATGGATCTACATCATAAAATATAGGTATTGCTATTTGACCTTTCTCTTTCCTGCACTTGATTATTTTAGCGAGTTCATCCAAGCACCACTTGGATGAAGCATAATCTTGGGAGAATAGAATCAAGGAAATCTCAGATTGTTCAATGGCTGTAAGGAGTGAGTCTGATATTTGGGTTCCTTCTCTGAGGTTATAGTCAACATAGGTCTCAATCTGCTTTCGGTTTAAAGCCTTAATCAGATGGCTAAGAAAACCACGGCGGGTATCAGCGCCTCTGAAGCTAAGGAAGATATCATATTTGCTTTCAGAAGCAACGGAGGAAGAAGAAGAAGCAGACCAAGCCATTCTCTTCTTAAAAATTTAGTGTAAATGGGTTCCTCACTTCCTCTTTGATTATTTACATGGAAGCTTAGTTCGAGGGAAATGAAGGAAAGTTCACTGAGTTAAATATCAAATGAATATATGTGCAAATTAGTCAGAAGGAATTTTAAAGTTGACATTTTCGTTCTAACAAAATTAATTATTAGATTAGTTTCTACATTAGTAGATATCAAAAGCTTTAGTCCTTCCTTCATTTTCTTTGTCAATTATTAACGATCTGATTCTACGTGTCACGTAAAACTACTTAATCAAATAATACTTGTATTAAGGCATCCAGTTGTCTGACATGACGTCCATTAACATTAGTGTGTTAGAAACCAAAATATCCTCTTGAAAATTCCTTAGGACTAATTCGAATATATATTCTTATCAAATTGGTCACGAAAATTGACTCGCATTGCCAACAAGTAAATTAACTAATTTTAACAACATTTAATCACCAAGAATACCTCTAAAATTTTCAAAAGCATGACAAAAATACTCTACTTTTCTCAAGAAAAGGGCTACATTTTAAGTTTCTTATTTATATGCAAGAAAGAAACTTCTTCTTCTTCTTCTTGATCACCACATTCATTCTCGTTCTCATCATCCATGTCTGTCACCACAACCCCTTGTTTCAACATATCAGATGCATAAATGGGGTGGACACCGCATTGTTTTATGTCATCCCTACTACCATTAATAATGGAGAATTGAAATGAAACCTTCAAGTTATTACTACACACATTTTCTTTCATTTCCCTCACTATATCAAGGCAGCATTCTCCCACATACCACAAAAACACATTCTCACAAACACCTTTCTTCGGACTTGGCTTCCACCAGCTGCTATACTCCACACTTTTCCCATCTCTCCCTCCTTCAATGCAATATTCACATCCCAAGATTCCAGAACTACTACTGCTCTCTTTAGGAACAACACATAACATGAAACCTAAGAACCTGTCCCTCTGAGAGAGGACAAGTTCAATTGTCATCATGGTCTCTGCGGTTCTATGAGTGAACCAACCTGGAACTTGTTTGCCAGGGAAACAAAACTGAACCCCGTGTTGATATTGATATTCATATTCTTCTCTTGCATCGTCGTTATCAATCTCATTCTCTAGCATGCAACCCTGCACCTTGTAGTGATAGTGTGGATTAACAAGTGATGATGCTCTTCTATCCTCGTCCTCGTTCTCGTTTATTGCTGCTAGACATGTAAGTGCTGCTCTCTTTACTCTGATAAACGCATCTTCCATGATTACCTTCTTTGTAAGCTTGTCTAACTTTATGCAGTTGGCGAAAGCAAAGATTTCGCTCTCAATCTGCTCTTGTTTGAAACTTGAGTATGCAAATCCAGTAATCTTCTCTAATGAGGTGCAGTCTATAACAACTAATTCTGAAATAGATGATGGAAGCTCCGGCAAAGACTGAAGCCTCTCACAACCCCTCAAGTCAAGGGATTTCAGAAGTGAAAGATGCTTGATGCTTTCAGGCAAAGAGGTTATGTTGCTCCAACAAAGTGACAAGTACTTCAATGATGAGAGCATGCCTATGTTGTGTGGCAGCAGAGAAAGATTAGAACAACCAACCAAACCTAAATTTTCTAGTGGAGAGGTGGCTGGAAATTTGTCACTATCAGTTGACAATAACAATGAGAACTCTCTGAGACTTGTGCAATTGTCAAGGAAGAGTATCTTGAGAGATTCTAGATGGATGTAGTGTTGGAAACTACCAAGCTCATAACATCTATGAACATAGAGCTCAACCAGTTTGTGGCATGATGCAATAGATGGGGGAACTTGACGCAGACTCTCACACTGAGAAATGTCTAATACTTGAAGCTTTGAGGCTCTTGACAAATCTGGCAACTCCATTAGCTTCTTAGATCCTCGAAGATATACTTCCTTTAAATTTACAATATTCTGAAAATCATCAATGAAACCGCAGTTACTACGTCCATAACCACTCTTTATAGAACGTCCATGATAAAAGTCATATAACATTTGAAACCTAAAGCAATCATCAGCCAACTTTGTTTTTTTTTTAGAAACAAAACATCCGAAACCTAAAGAAATAATACATCTAATTTAAATTGTTGACTGATGTTGGCTGAATTTTTGTTGGTTACATCGCATTGTTGTAACATAAATTGGAAAAAATTTACATACCTGGATACCATCCCAAAGTTTTTCCAAGCTGCTATCCATCATCATGATTTTAACAAGGTTTTCAGCACAGAAAGATGATGGCAAAGATTTCAAAGGGCATGCAGCCCATTCCAAAAGTCTCAACTCTTCTGAAAGAGACTCAATACCTTGAGGAGCAAGCAACAGATATTCCGCCCTCCTCGAAAAATAAATACTCAGAAACTTCAACTTGTACATTCTTGCAAATGCCCGGGGATGCAAACTCAAATGCATGTCAATATTCGCCATGTCGAATGTTATGCTTTCAACAGTTTCAGTTCCCTACACATATATCAAGCAAGAGAAAATAAAAATCTCACAAAAAAGTGTCAGATTCATTTGATAATATATACTAGTATGCAGGGCTGACACACTACTTACCCTGTTATGTTCCAATACTTCATAGATTTCAATGGGATCCCATAATCTGCTACGATTTCCAGGACTACTCAGAGATTCTTCACGAACAACTTCGCGGCCCATGTCCCGAATCAAGTCATGAATTGTCATATATTTTGGGGCCATGGAAATAAGAGCTTTATCATGAAGATTTCTCAACCCAATTGCTGTTGAATATCCACAAGAATCAAGCAGACATTTTATGTTTTCTGCATTATATGTTTCAAAGAAACATGCAATATACAAAAAAATATTTTGATCATGACGATCCAAGTCATCATAACTCACTCTCAATATATTCTGAACCTTGACATGAGGCATTTTCTCAAGCTTAGAGAGTTGACTTTCCCACTCTTCTTTGCTTTTTCCATAAAGAGAGGAGCCCAGAACTTTTAAAGCCAGTGGAATGCCATTAGCATAGTTAACCAGCTTCATGGCTAGCTCAGCATGATCTTGGTCTCTTTCAATCTCATAGTTTTGTTTGAAGGCATTCAAATTAAAAAGCTTGAGAGATTCACCATCATTCAATGGCTTAACCTCATGTATGTGATTAACTTGTTTAACAAGTAACACATGTTTATCCCTTGTTGTTACTATAATCCTAGTAGTTGGTCCAAACCACTCAAATCCTCCTCCACATAAATCTTCCAATTGGTCTGCATCATTGACATCATCAAGAACAAGAAGAATTCTCTTTCTGCTAAGTCTTCTCTTGGCAAAATTGGTTATTCCATTAGGCATAATGAAGGGGTCTACATCTTTTTCCTCTAGCAGTTTAGAAAGAAGCTCTTTCTTCAGATGAGTCATGCCATATCTCTGATGAGCTCTATCCCTTACATTCTCCAAGAAGCATATACCTTGAAATTCATACTGCAATCTGTTGAAAAGCATGCTTGCAAGAGTTGTCTTACCGATACCGCCCATGCCCCAAAGTCCGATAACAAGAACAGCTTTGGATTCCCTGCACAATACTGATTCTAGCTCTGCAATTGGTTCATGAATTCCCACAAATTCTTTTGGATCATATTGGTATGCTTGGTTCAACCTTTGCAACACACGTTTCACAATTTCCTCAACAAATTCAGCATCGTTCCTGTTATGAAAGCATGCCATAATCATGATTATTACTTAAAGTATGAATATAAATATTCAAAGCTGCGTTCGAAAGAGAGACAGAGATTGTGAGACAGAGATCGAGTAAATTAAGTTTGTTGTTGTATTTGGATTAAAAAATAGAAATCAAATCAATATCGAGGGAGGGTATTTAAATAAAAAAATTATTAAAATTTCAGTATCGTCTCCAGAACTTTTAGTCCCTCAGTCCAAGGTTTAAATACTGAGATCGAAATTTTAGTCCCAATATCTGTCAACCATACACGAGAATCTCAGTCGCGAGTCTCACTCCCTACTACCAAACGTAGCTTAAAAGAAATGAAAAGAGGAACTGACCCAAAGCTTGATGAATGTAATCCAGACAAATTAGCAGCTTGATTGAGAGCTTGTCTCCAGATTGGAATCTTGTCCCCTGATGATGAATTTTTCTCATGATGAGCAAATGCATCATGATAAGTTCCCTTCTGATGGCGAACCCAAGATGGATCCACTTCATAGAAAACAGGTATTGCAATCTGACCATTTTGTTTCCTGCATCTCATTATGGTCACAAGTTCATCCAAGCACCATCTGGAAGAAGCATAGTCTTGGGAGAATATGATCAAAGAGATTTGTGATTGTTCAATGGCACTGAGAAGTGAGTGTGATATTTCAGTTCCTTCCCTCAGCATGTAATCCACATATGTCTCAATTTGCTTTTGGTTTAAAGCCTTAACCAAATGGCTAAGAATACCTCTCCTAGTGTCTGTGCCTCTGAAACTCAGGAACACATCATACACAATGGATGCAGAAGAAGCCATTTCATCAATTTCTTGTGCACTAGTACTTCAATATCAAATCAAAACAGCAGAGTGAAGGTGATAATAGTAAGGGATTGGATGCTAGAATAGTTTCCTTTTTTTTTGGTGAGCACCAAGGTATCGATGACTAATCTCTCGAGTATTGCAGAGGCAAAGTGGACGAACCTTTTCGAGCAAGCTAGCTTCATTTAAGGGAGAATCGAAACCGGAAGAGATGGTTAATAGATTTTGAGTGGTGGAAAATGTGTCGTACTAAAGCAAAACGCTGTTTCTCATTATGATGAGTAAATGTTAACCCCACCATGTGAAAAATATCCATCAAAGAAACTAAGAGAATATCTATATCTAATCTAGTTGTTACTTTTTTTAAATCAAGACGTGTTTGTTGTTTAATCTGTTCCTAATTATCAATAAATGGTCAAATATTTTTTAACTCCAACATGACTAAAATTAAAATCTGACAAAAAAAAAAAAGAGTTGGATAATAAGTCAGATACTCCCATTTCTATCTTATCATTTAATTTAACAATGTTATGATCCTTTCTGTCAAGTTTAAATTATAGATCATTTTGATGTATAAAAACATCATGACTAATAATATATCATATAATAATAAAAAATATTATATTTACTAATAACATGATTCATGTTTGAGATACTAATAACAACTAACAATAAATTTATTTTCTTATGAAATAGGTCATGCACCCATGCTTATTATTAATCCGTCGTTACAATAAGGTAAAAGTATTATTTTAGCCCCAACATTTAGTCTAAATACTAAATTGATCTCTAACGTTTTGATCATTGTATTTCAATGGTATTAGAATAGAGTGTTTAAAATTTTTTGAACTAAAATAATACGATTAAAACGTTAGGGAATAATTTAGAACTTTGATAAAACGTTTAACAAAACATTAGTTTATCCTTGCAATAAATCCAAATTATTTTGGAGGCAAGGAAGGAGTAATGGTATACATTTAGAGAATTGGAAACTCAGTGATAGGCAAGTCTTCAATCATAATCATGTATTTATTCTTACTAAGACAAGTGTCCCTTATTTGGTTTCTTTCTAGAGTGTATGGATATAGATCAAATAATGACACAGAAATTTTTCTGTTTTCATAGCTATTTCAAAATGCATGGTGGAAGAATTCAAGAGATACACGGCACTAGATTACATAACTCTGGTTTGTCCACTCCTATCACTGTCACATTCTTGATATAATTTGCGGTATAGTTTATCAGTTTAGATTTGGAGGAAATAATGTGATCAGTGAGTAATTATAGAAAACAATCTTGCAGATCCTTACTCACTGAAATGTCATTTTCAATCACAAATTCAATACAAGACAAGCAGAAGCCAACAAAACCTACTGATCTTAGGCTTAGCTTGTTGCTATAATATTGATGTTGATAGCAGCAAGCACAGAAATAAAACTGATGATGATCATAAAACTATAAAACTAGTAGCTAGAGAAACAAAGATCCATCATCATTCATCACAAAGAAGGAAGCCATGTCTAACACTAATAAAGCTGGTCAAGTCATTAAGTGCAGAGGTACTAGTTAGCCATGTTACATTTCTTTCTCTCTTTTCTTCAATATATATATAGACATGCATGATTGTTGATGTGATGATTATTTTGATGAAATTATTGATAGCTGCGGTTGCATGGGAAGAAGGGAAGCCACTGGCCATAGAAGAAGTAGAGGTAGCACCACCAGAAGCTGGTGAAGTTCGGTTGAAGATCCTCTACACTAGTCTTTGTCATTCTGATCTTTACTTCTGGAAGAGTAGGGTATGCTTTACTTACTCTCTTCTGCACTTCAGAATCACCATTAATATTCACAATAGCAGCTTGTTTTATTCTTATTCAGGATGGTGGGAATTTGTTGTTTCCCCGCATACTCGGTCATGAAGCTGCAGGGTTAGTTAGGTCCACCTAATCTCAATTTTGAGACTTTCTTTCTTTCATAGCCATGTGAATGTTCTTGCTTTTTTTTATTGGATGAGGTTGTTGATTGTTGGTGATCAGGATTGTGGAGAGCATAGGGGAGGGTGTGACAAATCTGAAGCCGGGAGACCATGTGCTACCTGTGTTCACCGGAGAATGCGGCGAATGCCGGAGCTGCAAGTCTGAAGAGAGCAACCTCTGTGATGTCCTCAGGCTCAACACTGATTCTGGTGTCATGCTCAGTGATGGAAAATCAAGATTCTCCAAAGATGGAAAACCAATTTACCACTTCCTTGGAACTTCCACATTCAGTGAATACACTGTTTCACATGCTAAGTGTGTTATCAAGATCAACCCTGCTGCTCCACTTGACAAAGTTTGTGTTCTCAGTTGTGGAATCTGCACAGGTAATGTATTTAATATGAAGCTACCAAACAACCTAGATAATTTTCCCCTTTTTCTTAATGTATAATGTGTTGATGTTTGTAGGACTTGGTGCAACTTTAAATGTGGCAAAACCAAAGCCTGGTTCTACTGTTGCTGTCTTTGGATTGGGAGCAGTTGGTCTTGCTGTATGTTTCTCTACTGATACATTTTTTTGCTATTTCATATACTTAGCATTGCATTTGAGTGATTTAATAGGATTTTTGCTTTTTCTTGTTGATTGATGTGCATGTTTAGGCTGCTGAAGGGGCAAGGCTTTCTGGTGCATCAAGAATAATTGGAGTTGATATACTTTCCAGCAGAAAGGAACAAGGTAGGTTTCTTAATTGCTCACAATTTTTAAGATCCAATGTGACATATGCTGTTAAATTATATACTTTTGCCTCTTCAAAATTTCTTGGCAGCAAAAAAGTTTGGAATCACAGACTTTGTGAACCCAAAAGATCATGACAAACCTGTGCAACAGGTTAGTTTTGTTCGAAAATATATTCGGTATACGAAAATTAAATTCTTCTTTTTTAACGGACTTAGCATTTTGATTGGTGAATAGGTGCTTGTTGAAATGACCGATGGAGGAGTTGATCGCGCGCTTGAATGCACTGGAAAAGTAGAAGCCGCGATTGCAGCATTTGAATCTGTTCATGATGTATGTACTTGTTGATGTTAACTTGTTAAGCAAGAAACAAGTAAAAATGTTGCAACTTGATTGTTTCTTGTTTCTTCAGGGTTGGGGTGTTGCTGTGCTTGTTGGTCTGCCTGGCAATGAAGATGAATTCAAGACTAAAACCATGAACTTCTTGTATGAGAGGACTGTTAAGGGTACCTTCTATGGGAATTACAAACCACTCTCTGATATTCCCTCTGTTGTGGAGAAGTACATGAACAAAGTAAGGCAGTTATAGTATAAATGATGTTTTATAAAGTCTACTTTTTCTAATTTGTAATGCAAATTTGACACACTGGTCATGCTGCAGGAGCTAGAATTGGAGAAGTTCATCACTCACTCAGTCCCATTCTCTGAGATTAATAAATCATTTGATTTAATGTTGAAAGGAGAGTCAATTAGGTGCCTCATCTGCATGGAAGGCTGAAACAAATTATATAATCAAGTGATTCTGATTTCTGAGGGTTCCTTTAAGCCAAAGCCATTGCATAGCAGATAATAAAATTGTTAAGAAATAAGCAGTTCTGGCTTTTGTATCATATTATAAGCAGAATAAATTAAGATCATGAGTGTTGACTCTTGACCATATCTATTGTCCATTTCTTGGTAGAATCTTGACAGCATCCAAATATACATTAAAATAATAGTTCAATCTGGTTTCCAAATTCATGCACCTTTATATTTTATCTAACCAAGCAATAAAATAAAACAAATGATGTTAACCAGTTACTACTGTACTGATATCTAAATAGTATAAGAAACACAGTATGAGATGCCATATGCTAAGGGCAGAGGCAGTGCCCACTTGTATACTTATTAATGTTTGAATCACATGCACACACCTTGTGCTTTTTTTAATGCCTTTATCTGCTCTTTTCTTTTCTCTATGGACCTAACTAGTGTGCAAAAAGGGCCATAGATTGTCCTTTTCTTCATGAGGATCAAGCAACTGGTATTTGCCTTTTCATTTTACTTGGACACTTCCATGTATATATCTTTGCTTAATTTAAAGTTTACAATGAAATCTAACAAAACTTGTTCAAATTTTATGCTGCACTTTTATCTGGTCCAACCCATTATATTCATATTCTTTCAAGAATCTTATCCTTTGATATCATGTTTATTTAGACATTGATATTTAAGTGTAGTGTAACTTTAAAATTGTTAAATTATAATTAATTTAATTAAACGTGTTAAATTATTTAATAATTTTTGACAAATAATTTCAGAAAAAGTCGATTCCACACGAATAAAATTTATTTTGACAGTCACCATCTTTTTTATGAGTGGTGAAGTAATTAGTAAGAGAGTGGCAGAGAGTGGTGAGAGTGAGTGAGAGTGTGATTTGATGGATAAGGATTAACACGTCACTGACTTGTTCCTTTCGACAACTCTAAGATATAAAAATCCACTCCTAATCCATAACTGACACCTGTCTCTTCACCTACCATCCTTCTTGACCTATAGCCTATAGGCCATGTTTGGATTTTACATACTTACTTAGAAAGGATTTTGCATTTTTTTTTTTTAAAAAAAAACTTTAATACTATTTGATAAATAATATCTACTGTAATAGTGTTTTCACATGATAAAAATAATTAATGCCTTATATTGTGTTTATCCAATCACAAAATTAGTATAAAAAGTAGTAATTTTTACATAATTTGTAAAACTACTTTGAACTAACAATGTATCAATTTTAAATTCTATTCTTTTTTAAAATAAAACCTCACAAGTTACAAGCTAAATATTTTGATTCCCTACAAACTCTATTATTGGTGAAAGGGGAAAAAATTGTGAAAGGTGTTAGATAATGGATATTTGCATCAAAATTAAAATAATCTCATTTCATTTTTTTTTAAATATTTAAAACTCTATTAATGTATCGATTATATAACGAGATTTTACACATACATTCAATTATATAATATCAATAAAATATTTTTTTAATTTTTTCATTCATCTCGTAGTTAATTATCTAAATTTAGAGATGTGATTAGCATCAAAATTAAACGAATCAAAATCCAATTCTAATTATTGCTTGCTAACTAACTGAGTGGCATCTAATCCAATAAAAGAAAACTAAAAAGAAAGTAAAAAACTGAAATCAGAAATCCCTGCAATTCCGGTAACCCATCCATCAGTTTCTCTCTCTATAACTTATCGTCACCCCCATTCCATTCCTCTCTCCAAATGTTCTGAATTTCTCTCTCTCTCTCTCTCTCTCTCCTTTCCATTCCGGCAAGGTTTCAAATTTCCGGCGCCGGTGGCCAGGATGAAGACGGTGATGTTGATGGTATGACTCTCTCTGTTAATATACAAGTACAAATGCTAGATCTACTCATCCTACCTCACGTTCGATCCAAGACCTGGTTCCACAAGAGGAAAAAACCCTCTTTTTCTTCCCCCTGATTCATCCATCCCTCTTAGATTTTCAATTCCACTTTCTATTCTTGTAACATATATGATTCTTTGATTGTACTTGCAAATTGTACAGTTTCTATATTAGATAATTGTTTCTTTCACTTTCCTTTTCTCTGTTAAGTTTGTACAGTTAGGGTTCTAGGTCGTAGTAGATGGTGAGGATCAGAGAAAAAACTTATTGAAAAATCGGGTTTTGATTGAGGGTTTTTTCTGGGTTTGTGTCGAATTGAATTGGGTCGGCTTAAGAAAGTGGCGAAGATGAGTTTAGGTGCTGCCAAGGAAGAATCTGCACCAGAGGTTCATGTCCCAGCTGATATTGATTGGCATAAGCTCGATAAATCAAAGTTCTTCTTCCTTGGAGCAGCACTCTTCTCTGGTGTTTCAGCAGCACTATACCCTGTTGTGGTGTTGAAAACGAGGCAGCAAGTTTCTCAGTCCCAAGTTCCTTGCATCAAGACTGCATTTTCAGTGATTAGCCATGAGGGTTTTCGAGCATTGTATAGAGGGTTTGGTACCTCTTTGATGGGGACAATCCCTGCTAGAGCCATGTACATGGCTGCTTTAGAAATCACCAAGAGTAATGTAGGCACTGCCACTGTTAGGTTTGGGATAGCCGAGCCGACTGCGGCCACCATCGCGAATGCGGTGGCCGGATTGAGTGCAGCGATGGCGGCTCAGATTGTGTGGACCCCGGTGGACGTAGTGAGCCAGAGGCTGATGGTTCAAGGTGGCTCCAATGGTAGGCAATATGCCAATGGGATTGATGCATTCAGGAAGATTCTGAGAACAGATGGTCCAAGAGGGTTGTACAGAGGTTTTGGGATATCTATTTTGACATATGCACCTTCAAATGCTGTTTGGTGGGCTTCATATTCTGTTGCACAGAGAATGGTCTGGGGTGGAGTTGGATACTACTTGTGCAGCAGCAATAAGAAGGATGATGGCAGCGAAACGACGAACGAGCTGAGGCCGGATTCGAAGACAGTAATGGCAGTTCAGGGAGTCAGTGCAGCAATGGCTGGTGGCATGTCTGCATTAATCACCATGCCATTGGATACAATTAAGACAAGGCTGCAGGTATTGGATGGTGATGAGAATGGGAATGGGAGGAGAGGACCAACGGTTGTTCAGACAGTGAGGAATTTGGTTAAGGAAGGTGGTTGGATGGCATGTTACAGAGGTTTGGGACCAAGATGGGCTTCAATGTCATTGTCTGCAACAACAATGATCACTACTTATGAGTTCCTAAAAAGACTTTCCACAAAGAATCAGGATGTTTTGACATGATGAAACCATGGAGATAGGATTATAACATCAACAATAACAACAACAACAAAAAGAAAAAGAAAACAAAGAAATGGAGGATGTAGTTTCTATCCTCTCTTAGTTTCTTTTGTCTAAACTATGCAGCAAGCCTACATGATCAATCTAAGTCATTTTAGTTGTAGGGCATCTTATATATATATTGAAAATAAAAAAATTGTCTTCCGAGTTCTAAGTTCTAACACAACTGCATATTGATGTAATGCCTACTATTACAAACCTAGGTGTTCCAACTTCCAAAGCAGAATAATTTGAGTTTGGTGATAGCAGCATCTGATGAGCATTAGGAATCTTGTATTTTTCTAATGATTTTATCATTTTGAATGGAAGGTACTGGAAAGTGGGAACAACTATAAGGCATTTATTAATGGGTTTGGTATGTAGTGGATATTGGATAACTTTAATTAATGGTGGGGGCTATCAACATGTTGGGTGGGGGGACCCAATGAGTAGTGTAAAACAAGTTACTACTGTACTAATTATGTTCTCATATTGGCTGTAATAAATATCTTATTATCATCTTATGGAATCTTCAACACATTAAAATATTATAAATATTTTCCAACTAGTTTTCATTCAAGAAAATAAAGCCTGCTTATCATCGTTTTTTCCGTCACCATGCTGTGTTTCCGTTAGTTGACATTTACAGAATTAATTTAAAATTCATATAAAAAATTGAACATCTGAAATGGATTAATGCTCAAATTGCTTTCATTATGTTTGGTTTTTATCGTCTTCATTTTTATAGGATAAACAGTAGGGCAAGGTAAATTAAGACCAACAGTTTAGGAAACGTGTTTGTCTTTTTTTTTTTTTTTAGCGGTCCTACATTGTCATCTTTCAATTTCAGCAAGTTACATGATCGATAAATAACAAGTAACTTCTTTCACGAGTTGTTTCGTAGTGAGCACCAACAATCTAGTAAAAGGAAGAGGCAGATGAAATGTCACATTTGCCAACCTTTGCTTCTTGGTTTCCATTTCTAAAGGGGAAGAAAAAGAACAAAAGAAGAGGTTGACTTCTCACTTCTCAGACAAAATGTTCAGGAGGAGAAACTAATGAAGATAATAAGTAGACCTCAGCCCCTAACTGAATTCGTTTGAATATAGCTTCAAGCAATGGAAAGCCTTAGACTTCTAAACGATGCCTTCCTCTCAGGCATTCAAAAGGGACTCAAATTTAAGATGCTAGGATATCACCCCATTCATTTAGGGAAGTGCCTTATCAAAAGGCGCAGTCTTAACATAAGAACTAGGAGGTCAGAACATTATGGATTGGTTTCAATGCCCAATCGTATTAAGCCTTTTGCCAATTGGGAAAAAGGCTTACCCTTCTCCCATATCAACAATGCTTCAACTACAGTTAGATAAACACAAGGCATCAAATGACTTGCTGGAACCGACACAGCATAAATCCTACAGTAGTCTACAAAATAAACCTACATGTGTCAAAAAAAAAATAAAAAAGGAAAAACTATCCAATAGCTGTAGATAGTTAATAATTTTTTTTTGAAAGAAAAAAAACGCATCAACAAGATCAGTTATGACATCAACAAAGGTTATCCTTCCAGGCTTCAGCGAGCTCTCTTGTTACCACTGCATGATGGGCACTTGTATTGCTTCATATGCTCTGCCCTAGCAGGGGTAATCTTCACACATTTACCATGGAACCACTTCTCACAGATGTCGCAGCAAATCCAGAACTCATCGGTGCCCGTACTCTCGCCGCATGCCCCACAAAAGGCTTCTCCATGTTCCTCATCGTCTTGATCTTCTGCTCCTTCATCCTCGTCCTTTGGTTGGAATGCCTTTGACTGTCTACCCTGTGACTCAGAAGCCCGCTGCTTCAACAACCAATAATTAGATAGGAACATACAATGATACAAGTAAAGGAGAAGCAGAGAACCACAAGCATCATAGCCCCAGTAATGCATTCCACTCACAACTTGAACAGGCAGTTTGAAAACTGAAACAAGATATTACTACTCTACTAGCATCCAACATCCACATTACACAAGCTAAAACCAGAAAAAAAGTTAAGAAGCAGCCACAATTTTTTCAAGTTTTATTTAGACCACTCCAAAGGGGAGTTCGTGCATACACACACACACATGCTATGGTGCCAGTAGATAGTATAGATTGAATAGAATATTAAAATTGAAACTTTCAATAATACTATCTAATATGTTACTATCTCTTTTTTAGATTTAAGCATAGGTACATAGTCTTTAATCCTTCACCTTTTGGTACTTAATTTTGGAAAGGGTTTCTACCAGCAAAAAACCTGAGCCTGGAAGGCATCTCGAGTTTTTTCAAGAGCAACTCCAAGGGACAAGTAGGTATGTACAGATATGGTTACTCAACAAATGTTGGTGTGAGGAGAAAAATATTATTTACCGCTTTGGAGCTGGACTTAGATTTGCTGCCACTGTTGTTTGAGACTGAGGACTTCTCTTTAGCTTGTTTCTTTGCTGCACCGGTAACAACTTCAAATATTGTCGGTAGTTCATTGATCAGATTAAATAGTCGTTTCCTGCATTACAAATGGTCAAATCAGGAGTAATATACTAGCATCCACTATAGAACAAACTAAACCTTACCAATGTCCATAACACACTTAGAGATTATTTAAGCTTCAGCAAAGAACATTGATCATGGATCCCAACATAAGTGTTAAAATTTTCTTCTTTGCACTATCAAAAGATTGTCTAGTATTTCGGAGATAGTAAAATGCTAAGCTGGTTCTTCTACTTTTTCCAAGAGAAAGGTGCTAAACATGTTATTAAATCACCTACATCTTTACCCCTCTTAGAAGGTGGTAGTTATCTCAGGATAAGAATTATGCAGTGTAAGGCATACCTGTCAGCTCTGTCAAACCCAAATCTGGCTCCAAAATAGAAGGCAAGAGAAACAAGCCATGTATCACTATGGACTGCAACTAAAGACAACCAGTCCTTTTCTTGCATGCCATCCCTTGCAAAGTTAATGCCCAGCACAGGCTCAGGAAGCTCTGGTGGAACTTCTTCAACAGGTAAGTTTACCTCCCACTGTCCACTAGGTAATCCATATAAGCATAGATTCTCCTTCTCTGAAAGTAAAACAAATGATACACAAAACTTATAATACAAGGCACAAAATAGCCACAAAGGAAAGCAATTTAAGATAAAACAATTTTGCAGTTCTACCAATACAGTATATTTTTTAATTGCCACAAAACCTCCACTTAGCTCCGAATAGAATTTACTGCCAAAAAGGGTTTCGACAAGTTCCAAGAATTCCAATTATAGTCAGGTTAGCAACTAGTATAGCAGTAAAATTGTTTGCGATGCGAGAACGAAACCAAGTATGATGATGCAAATGTGTTCCCCTTAAGGTCAGTCCAAAACACATAACAGATTAACCAATGCACTCTGTGCAAAAACCAAGCGATTTAGCCTGTATCATTCTCCTAATCCATACTGAATTTCCAAAGTTTAGAAATGGGCTTAAATTCGCCAGCAAGTATGTTGAGAAATACTTGCAGGAATGTGTTCTAGCAGCACATCCGAAGCCACTTCTCTATTTTTAAACATCAATTTCAGTTAGTAATGAAAAAGGAATGTTTATGATTGTTCCAGGAACATGCATCAAATGTGCTCCAAGAAATCATAGAAGGCAACAAGTGCTGGAACACAGTTTATGGCTACATTGACCGACAACAATATCCAATCACACGATAGAGAACAGTCACAAACTAACAATTGAAATGCATCAAACAAAGCAAAATTGACAAGCCTGAATGCAAGAGGCATAAAGCATTTGAAAGCCACAACGCAGTAACACGTGAAAAACGAGAGAAATAGCTGATAAAAGAGGGTTCCGAAATTCTGAAAGAGGAATTGAAATTGTAAAGAGAAAGTAAGAGTAAGTAAGTAAGTAACTAACCAGGATCGCATTGGTTGTAGAAATCTTGAACATCTGCGAAGGCAAAAAGGAAAACGAATTGAAGCGAAAACGATGATGAGTTACAGATCCAGAAAAGCATGAAATGCTAGAAATCGAAGAAGAAGAAATTGTGAATTGGAATTAGATACCGGTGGTAAGGGCTTTGATGATGGCAGCTCTACGGCCCTTGAAATCGTCGTAAATCTCTTCCACCGTTCGACCTCCTCCTTCCATTGCTGTATTCAGTTATGAGAAGAAGAAGAAGAAGAAGAAGAAGAAGAAGGAAAATGAGGAGAGGAGGGTTTGGTTTGGTTTGGTTTGGGTATGTATGATTATTATGAGTTTATGAGGGAACAAAACGGTGGCGTTTAGAGGATGGGGGTGTTAATTAATGTTATTATTATTATTATTATGTTATTGCATGAATGAATGAAATGAAATCACACTTTCTTTCTTTCTCTTGGAGTTGGAGACAAGACAAGACAAGAGAACACAACAGATAGAGAATATCATTCATTCACTCATCACTCCCACCCGCACCCTTCTTATTTTCTTATTCATTTATTTCCATTACTTCCACATCCATATTTCATTTCTACCCTCCTCAGTCGGAAAATTTTCTATTATAAAATAAATAAAAATATTATTTTCGTTAAAAAATTAATAAGACATTAAATATGAAAATACATTATTTTTTATTGGAGTTGGTCACAGTTTGCCTAGTGATGCGGCAAACCGTGACCATGGACACAGATCGTCTAATATCTCGGCGAACTGCAATCAGTTCGAACTGATATAAATAGTCCCTCTTTGGGTCATTTTTACTTTTCACACTCTCTCATTCCTCTTCTCCCTCTTCCTCCAAGATAAATTTCTCTCCTCTCTCTTTTTTTTTTTACTTTATTTATTTATTTGTTATGTTTAGTTAGAAATTTATTTATTTATTTATTTATTTATTTAGAAATTTAATTAAAAATTTATTTATAGGTTAATTATGTAGATAGGTATTTATTTAATAATTTATTTATGTAGTTAATTATTTATTTATATCTTAGTTAATTGATGATAGGGTATATAGAACTTAGTTATTTTTTATTTAGTCATCTATTTTTGTGTTAGTTAATCAATGTTAGGATAGTTAGAATTTAGTTATTTATTTATTAATATGTTAGTTAACTAATGTTAGAGTACTTAGAATTGAGTTATGT
>JASCZI010060859.1:9515-35934 GCA_036250425.1 Stylosanthes scabra
TTCTGATTGTGAGAACCTATATGGACAGAAAAAGGAGAAACGAAATTGGCATACACAAACTGAAACGGAATTGACATGCAAAAACAGAAACGAAATTGACATGCAAAAACAGAAATAGAATTTAAAGTAAAAACAAAAACAAAATTTAAAGTTACCCAGGAGCAGCTACACTTTGTTGTGTTATGATCAAGGGTTCATTTGATCCTACAATAGCACGATCATTCTTTTTCTTGCTCCGTATCTCTTGCTGTGGTGGTGGTTCTTCATAAACAGCCTGCTTAGTTTCTGGTTCAGTATCTGACCCAGAGTCTGAGCTGCTCGAAGATTCAGAGTCTGAATCTATTGAGCTTGATTGGTAGGATTCTGACTTGACTCTGTATCTCTGTTTGATGAGGGAGCCCTCATGGTGGTCTTTTTCTTCTCCAACTTGTCCTTCTTAGCTTTCATTTCTCCGATTTTAAGTAGTCCCTGGAGTAGAAACAGAATTCAAACAAAAGTAAAAAGAAAATATAATAAGAATAGAAACGGAATTCGATGTGACTTATATACTCACTGCATCATGCTTTTTTTCTTGCTTCAATCTCTTTTTAAGCATCTCGCTAGTCCAATAGGCTAACCATGGCGGCTGTGCCTCAATCTCCTTCGAGTTCTCTCCAAAATGTGTCTCGTGAAAGTATATGATCATTAGAACATACACATAGCCATGTACTGCAGCAGAGTTGTTTTGCTTGGCCTTTTTTAACTCTTGGAGCAGAAAGTTATGCACATGAAGTGCCCAGTTCCTACTCCTTGTATTCTCCAAGTCGAAAATAGTTGGGAGAGCTATTGGAGTGATGTTTGCTATTGAATTGGGAAGGAGGAAGACCTTCTGCATGAAGCAAATAAACGCCCGCATGAACAATTTCCGGTTTTCATCAGTGTCCACCGATGTTGATTTTATCAAATTTTGGAGTGCTACAACTGTTTTGCCTTGGAAGAATTTGTGTGTGTCTTTATCTTCCTCACTCAAATTCTTTCTGACAACTCTTGTGTCATAAGTAGTTCTTGTATGAAGAGAAAAACAGATTAGTTTGACAAATTAACATAAGATCAAAAAACAGAAACGGAAATGGTAGTAGAATCAGAAACGGAAAATCAAAAAAAATTTAGACGTTAGGTAAATAATGAAAACTATTGTAGTACCATTGGAACTTAATCCAAGAGCATCCCCTATTTTCCTCGTGGTGATTTTCACCACTGCTACGTCGGAGTATATCGTGTTGTCGTATATGTCGTAGTGGTCGAATAACTGCTTCAACAAACTTTGATTCAGGTTTTTGTTTGGGAGATGGGAGAGTGCCCCAAATCCCATCTGATCAACAAGGGCTCTCTTGTCTAGTTCGTCTTTTAAGTAGTTGAACATCATGGCAACAGTTTTAGGCAGGCACCTAAATAAATGCCCTTGCTGTAAAACAAGACAAAAAAGAATGGATTTAGTTAAAACAGAAACGGATTTCATAGCGTAACTGAAGGAAAACATGGAAGGTCCAAAGATGTTTACATTTTTTCCGCTGCTTGCCTTCTTTCCAGCATTAGTTTTCTTCCCCTTTCCCATCTTTTTTTCTGCAAGTACCAGGAAATCAAACTAAATAAATGAACCAGAGTGTGAAGCATAAAAAGCAACAACCATCAACAACAACCAACCACTTTCAAAAACAGAAATGGAATTGTAATGAAATCAGAATAGGATTTGTCACATTATCTAACCCTAATCTCATCAAAGGTGAACAAACAACAACCAACAATCAGTTTCAAAAATAGAAACGAAAATAGAATGCAAGCAGAATAGGTTTTTGTCACATTATCCAACGCTGATCTCATCTGAGGTGAGCAAACAAAAACCAACAACCAGTTTCAAAAACAGAAACGGAACTGGAATGTACTCAACCCTAATCTCATCGAAGGTGAGCAAACATCAACCAACAATTCGTAACAAAAACATAAATGAAAGTGAAACGAAATCAGAATAGGATTTGTCACATTATCCAACACTAATCTCATTGAAGGTCAACCATTCCATAACCTACACCAGTATAAAAAAATAGAAACGGAATTGGAATAAAAACAAAGGAAGATTTTTCACATTACAAAACTCTGGTTTAACCAAAGGTAAGCAATCTACAACCAGCAACGAGAATCCAAAAACAGAAACAGAATTTTAATCAAAACTGAAACAGAATATTAATGAAAACAAAAACGATTTTAAACCCTAGGTTTCATCGAATGTGTTCACTAAACTAGCAAATCGGAACAGCCGGCGAACTCACAGTAACTGAAACGAGAAGAACCCTAAGTAATTTCGAAACAAAAAAAAAACACTAACCGTGATTTACAAGGAGAAGTCTTCGCGTTTTCTTTGAACTTTCTTCGAGTTTTCTTCGAGTCGAAATGATCTTCAGTTTCGTTGGTATTTGGATTTGGAAGATTTCTGCAGTTGTGATGAATGCAGTTTCCGTTTTTGGTGTGATTGAGTGTGTATGAGTGAGTGAGTGGGTGCGTATGAAGCAGAATCCTTTCTTTCCATAACCGTGATTTTTTCGAATTGCATCCATTTTAATGCGCCAAGTGTGATGCACGCGCCCCAGTTTGAGACTAGTGTAAAATTGCTTGGTTTGACTTGGTTGTATTATTATTTGGATGTGTAGTGGTATTGATAAATAAAATACTCATGTATAACAATTTTTTTTTGCAAAAAGACAAAATAATCTCTATAAGTAAATAAAAATGTGCATCCTAAATAATGTGAAACTAAAATATACAAAAAATAATTACTGACCACTTATAAGTTGTTATCATGAAAAAGATGATCGCCGCTTTTTTCTATTTTCACAATCATCTATTATTGAGTTTGTGTCAAAAGTAGTTGCCAATTCCTTTTCTGTGTAAGAGACCAAATTGTCAGCAAGAAATTGTCTCTTTGATTTGGAGGAAATTTCCAAATCATTGGTCGTATTTCAAGATCTCTTTCGAAATGAAAAACATCTAGTTGAGTCGGAACAAGTTGTTGACGTTTTGAACTATTCGGTGGTTCCTCAAGTGTTGAAGTTGTAATAGTAGAAGTATCTTCGATCCCTTAATCTCTTCTTTTAAAAAATGTATCTATGGTTTTTAACTTGCCCATAATTCAAATGACCAAATAAATTCCTAAAATTGAAAATGCATTTAGCAAAAATGTGTAAATTACAATATATAATCTTAACAAAATAAAAAAAATATATTCAAATCAACACAAACTACATAATAACATTGATAATACAAAATTATTATTAAATAATGAATTAAAAAAATACAAATACACAAGCAATACATCATACTAGGCTACAAACATACGGTTAAAGTTACAAACATACAATCAATATATCATACTAAAGCAATTATGAATTGCCCCTATAACACCGTAACAATTGCCAAGAAGCATTCCTAGTTAATGTTTTGCTTTTTAATTTTTTCTTATACATCACAAAATAAGAATGAAATTGAATTTATTAATTTTACATCATGTATCATATTATCATTGAAAACAAAATCACTAAACTTCTAAACCCTAATACATTTATTCAAATAAAAAAAATTAAAACTTTATCTATTCTAATATTTTATTACTTACCTATATATAATTCTTGAAAAATTAAACACTTAATCTTTTTTATGGCTTTGCTTCACTTGCTTTGTGAGAAGATAAAAAAAAGGATTACTTGTTGAAGACTTGAAGAAGAAGAATTTTTTAATTTGAAAAAAAAGAAATAAAAGTTAAAGAGTAAAAAACAAAATATTATCAACCAATAAAATAAGACAACTAGACAAGGAAGCTCAAAGATTTTAAAAGAAAAAAGAAAATAGAATTCATTCTCACCTTGAAATATGAACGTGAATCTGCCAAAAGGAAGACAGAAAGTTGGAAAAGAAAGTGGAGTAAAGAAGAGAATGAGAGATAATAGGGTAATAGAGATAATTGGGAATATAACATTATCTTTGATATATATCTCTTTCTTTGGGCTTTTAAGGTTATGGGCTTAAGTATATTTGAGAAGAAAAATATTTATTTTTTATTAAAGGCTTAAGTAATACAATAATTCTACGTGAACAAATGGTTTTCGTTAATCAAGTGCAATCAAGTGATTTATTTCTATGCTAAATAGAAAATAATTTCGGTGTCAAATAGAACTTTATTTAGGTGCACTTTTTTATACTATTTGACACCGAAATAATATTCTATTTAGCATAGAAATAAACCACTTGATTGCACTTGATTGGCCAAAACCACTTGTTCAAATAGCATTATCCAAAGTAATATTTAAGGGGGACTATTTTATTTTTTGGGGGCTATAACTATATAAAAAAAAAAATTAACTAAAACTTATAAATTTGGGGGGCACTGCCCCCTTTGCTAGTAATATCCTTCGTCCCTGGGCTAGCCATGGACGACGAGGTGTTAGATTGTGGTTGGGTGGAAAATCTCATTAAATTTTGTCCTACTAAAGAGGAGATGGAAACTTTGAAAGTGAAAGCCTTATAAAAAAAAAATAATAATGTATTATACTCTTTTAGTATACATTAATTTTACATCTGTATAAAAATATGATTATTATAGGCGGATCACAATACATAGTTAACACATCAATAATCGTATTTTAAGGATGAATAAAGCGTGGTCCGACCTGAAGATCCAGCCCGAGCCCAGTGAGATCGGGACTGATTTTGGCCCGATTTCATTGTGGCCCGATTAGACTTGGGATTTAAATGACCCGATTAAATCATTAAGTCTAGTTAAGATTAAACTTCTAGTCACTCGGTCCAGTTGAACCCTCGCATATAAATTATGTGTGCACTACTTGCTCTATCGTCTCACAATTACAAATGCAGCACCTCTTCACTTCTATTCCTCCAATCACTATCACAAACAACACATGACACCATCTCAAAGCATTTTTTCTTCTTTTTGTATGTTATTATTTTTTTTTGGTTAATATTTAAAAAGCAAAAACTTGATGGTTATATGATCTCTCATAATTTTTTGGTTGATGGTGTCATTGACTTATTGGTTTCTAATATACAAAATATTTTTGTTTAATTATATAAGCCTGGTATAGTCTCTGGTTATAAGCGGCTTGAAGATTGCATGGCTTCATCAGACTAGAGTAAGGTAAGAGTCTAAAATATAGATTCAGTCATTATTTACGGTCAAGTCCGGTTCAAATAAATCTGGCTTCATCCGATCCCATGTGCACCCCTACCATATTTTATACGAATGTTAATTTTGTGTTTAACAAAAGGATATGTGAATAGTAAAATCGTAAAAAAATTTATTGACATAATGCCATGGTTGAATAGTTCAAGAATATTATTATATTGTTTTTTGGGGGTATCTATCTATCTATCGCTTCTTTGTTAGATGTGCCTTACAATAACATATAACTAATGATTTTGAAATGCCATAAATTATAATTTATGAATGTATTTATTTAATTATGATATACTTTTTCAGTTAACTAATATAGTAATATATATTCTTTAATTTTATTGTTTAAATTAGTATAACTTTTTATTTTTTATTTCAATTTTTTTTAACAAAAATGGTGTTATTTTCAATTTCAAATTTTAAAATTTAAATTATTTGGTGTTTAAATTGATACCTTTTATTTTTCTATTTTTAAAATTTCACCTTTTTTTTTTAACAACAAAAGGGTAATTTGGAATTGATTCAATTTTAAAATTTAATATTTACAGCGTTATGAGAATATAAAATAATTTACTTTCAATTAATTTAATGTATTATTATTTTTGTTGATTAATCTGTGATAGCCTTTAAATTTTCTAATACACTACTTATGACATGAAATTAATTACATTTTAACTGATAGGAAATTGGTGTATTATTAATGGCAATAATCTTTCACTTTCTTTTTTTTTTTCATCGTTCAATTATTAATATAAATATCCATATTTTTCATTCATTTATCCATGAGCCTTTTTTATTTACCTTTTTTTTTTTTTCTCTTGAGTAACAATGGTTTCTAATTTTGATTTTATTAAAGATATTATTGATGGCAAACTGAATGATGAAAGAGCCTGAAAACTTAAAGTCAGAATTTTAAGGTTGTGAAAGGTTACTTTCGGTGATTCTAATAATCCAAATCCCATGATTGAGATGGTTCTGATAGATGAAAAGATAATTTCTATTTCCTTTAGTATTTACTTCTAACATTTCTTTTTCTTCTTATTATAATTTTTCACTTATAATAATTTCGACTTTCAGTCTGACAGAATAACATACACAATAAAGAGTTATCATGACTCTTTAAAGATGATCTTATTAAAGGAAAAGCTTACATGATAACCAATGTTAATGTAGAGGACAACAAGTTTGAAAAATTTAAAGCAACTTTGCATCCATTTAAAGTTATTTTCAAGAGAAAACTAAGGTCCGCATGATAAATAATTTAAAAAATTCATTAAAGAATTTTAATTTTACTTCTCATGCTGATATTATTAAGGACACTCAAGAACAATAATCTTACCTCATTGGTATGTACTTCTTCTTCAAACGTTATTTTTTTTTCAGCTTATATTTTTCATTCTAATTGTTTTATTGTATTTGTTAGATTTATTGAACTCTTAACTGAAAAAGGTGCATTACCAATTGGTCCAAGGGTAAAAAAATGGACAATACATCGTAAGTGATTTCCATGACTTACAGTAAGTGAAAATGAATTTTAAATTTTTTTATGTCTATTTTTATTTTTATTTTTAATTATAAATATTTAATAAATAAAATGAATTAATAAATTGAATACCGGTAACAATTCAATTTATTTTAACATTAGTTTATACTTTTTCAGGTATTATTTGCACCTTAAAATTGCAGATGACTTGATCTTTTTTTTTTTTTTTTTTGAAACTATTGTGGATGAATTCTTTGGTTTATCTACTGAAAAATTAAGAACTGATCATTTACTGTCTCCCACAAAAATTATTATCTTTATTATCTATTAAACAATCTAATTTCTTTTAGTCTTTTTTATGATGTGAATATTGTAGGGTAGTCACAAAGATGATTTCCAGAAAAAAAATTTATTAAAGGTTTTAGTCAAGTTAGAAAATATCAATGTTTTCTAACCTGTGTCAATTACTGTTTTGAAGATTTGTGATGATGAATCCATAATGAAGAGCTTTGTGGAGAAATATAACATCAATGATGTAATTCTTTTTATACTTATACCTCCTTTTATTTATATATTAGGAATTCACATGATTTGGTTGATTTTATATATTATTTAATTGATTAATACACACTAATTTTTATGAATTTATTGAAATATTTCAGGTTTGTTTTTTTCACAATAACACTTCAATCATGAAGCCAAGTACTAATCAAGATGAAAACAAGGTCAACATGTTTCTTAATTTGTTTTTTTATTGTTATATAAATGTAGATGCCAATGCCAAATGCTTATATAATAAATAATTTACCGTGAATTTAATTGGCTAACTCAGATATCTTTTCAATTACTGAAACAGAAGAAACAAAAATGTCATAATCATATAAATTTTATATTGTTATTTTTTTTTTTTTTATGCTTAAGGATGATAATAAATAATATTTATACATTTTTCGATGGGTGTTTTTAGGAATCTCAGACACATGTTTCTGAATTAGAGGTTCAAAGTTTGGACATTATAGCAATTCCAGTTGATGATCCCAGCATAGATGAATCCATAACTCCCATGTCAAACCAAAAAAGGATTTTGTATGCAGATACAGATACAGAAACTACTTCTTTGAATATGAACAAAAATTATAATTGGATAACAGTTCCAACCCAAAACTCTTATGAGGATTATGAATCCGCTAATTTGCTTAGTTTTGAAGACTTATGGAATTATAGTCGGATAATGTTTTTTTTATATATTATTGCTTGGTATTTAGTTGGAAGTAATTCACTCTATTTTCTTGACATGCTTTAATCAATTATGTTACTTCAGTGAAATAAAGGTGGCGATTTGATATCAAGAATTCAAGATGCATGCAATTGTTAATTGAAAAAAAAGTAATAATAATTTGGGTATTAAATGGTTGCATATATGTTATTTTATTTCTTCTGTATTGTATTTCAATACACTTTGTATGAGTTGGTGTATATGTAAGGTGAATCATGTATAAAGAATATTATTGTGTTGGTGTGTACTTCTATTATAACTGATATGACTCATCATATGAGGTACAAATTTAATTGGAACATGCTATGTACATGGCAGTAATTATCAATCAACGTATTTATTCCCATATTATTCATTTATTATAAACATAGTAGAATATTATTTATAGTGTATTACATAGCTAATTAAATGTTAATACCATATTGTCGTAGGTAGAGAAATTATTGCAATATATTGTAATTATTAAATTTAAAAATAGATAATGTAATTATAAAAATAAATGTTTAAGATCGTTAATATATTAAAATAATTTCAAAATATTTTATTTTACAATTATTGTTTAGCTTTTTCCATTTAGCATTTATTTATTTAAAAAAAAAGGGAATTCCTAAATGTTCAAGGGCAATATGTAATGCTAACAAAGTTGTAGCATTAATTGATGTGATTTTAAATTTTAACAATTTCAAAATACATTGAAAACAGATAAAACAACATTAAATTAGTGTTAAGTGTATTTAAATAAAAAATTATTTTTGCAGCAATCAATTCATGCCATTTGTGAGAGGGTAGCATACCTTCTATGAAGGATATAGTAGAACTCCCCCTTTTGAATCACCAAGTATAATATTTTCGAAATATGAGATAAATGACATGGGTGTTTGATTTTTTCTATTTGAATTAATGTTGGATTTTGATTTAAAAAAAAAAAAAAAAAGAGAGAGAGAGACATATATATATGTTTTGGAGTCATAAGAAAAATATTATTTGATATACAACCTACATTATCATGCATATAAACATGAAACATACGTATAAAATTTATTCAAAATATAAATATTGTGAATTAAAACATATTAGATTCATATTAATTAGAATTTTATAATTTGGGTTCTGGACTTTAATTTGTTTGTTTGTCATTATAAGAAGTACCTTAACTAATAAGAAATTGTCATTTTAATTAGGTAAAAATAGTAGTTTCACTTGCCATTTAATGGAAAAAAAGGTTTTAATGGCGATTTTAAACAATAAAAAAATTGACCATTTTAACCCGATAAAAATAGTGGTTTTAATTGCCATTTTTTTAAAAAAATTGACATTTTATTCTGATAAAAATGACGGTTTTAATTGTCATTTGAAGCAATATAAACTGCTATTATAATCAAATAAAAATGGCAGTTTTCAATCACCATGTTATATAACCCAAAAACCGTTATTTTATTCGGTTAAAAGGGTGATTTTAACCGCCATTTTACACTAGTTGAAAAACCGCCGTTTTGAGATGGTAATTGTGGAATGGCACTTCAGATTACGGTGAAATCGCCGTTCTTGATAATAATGGCGATTAAAACCACTATAATTCTAAAAAAATAGCCATTTTTTTATAATAATGGCAGTTAAAATCATCGTAATTAAAAAAAAAAAAAAAACCGTTGTAATTACCAAAATTTTTTGTAGTGTTATGTTGGTCGTTGGATGTATTCTTTTTAGATGAGAATTTAAATTTTCTTCTTTTAATGAGATTTATAATAAATATTTTACATATAGTCCTCTAGACATATTATTTTTTTAGATAATTATTTACGTTATTAATATGAAAGATAGTTATATTTATTAATATATTGTTATATAATAAAATACACATATAAAATTCTTTTATACTGATCGTTTATTAAAATTAAAATATTTCGTTTATCCTTTTAAATAAATAAATACTTCTTGTTCAGACCAAATAGAATAATTCAATTAGTCTGTAAAAATTTAATTGTGTTTTCTGTTGATATATCTTTCGGATTTGTTACTGTTTAAACATTGTATTAGTCAAAAGATGAACTAATTTAACCAAATAAACCTTGCACTAGTAAGTTTTATCAATCTAAGTTTATGTTCAATGGTAAAATAATTCTTGAAAAATAATTTTAATATTTCAAATGTAGTAAACATTTAAAATTTTAGTCCATGAACTATAACTCATATGGTAATTATTCTCTCTTTCGTCGTAAGAAATTTCGAACTTGAGTATCATTTAGACACATAAAAAATTTAAAATTTTATAATTTTCATTTTTAAATAAATTTTCTAAAAATTAGTAGAACTCTTAAATTTCATTTATTTGAAGCCTAACACACTCTAAGTTGAATGATGATATTGTACAACTAAAGAAAACAAATAATTAAATAATTTAATGTTTTTTTTTTATAAAGAGTGGACATGTTAAAAATTGTAATTCACAGTAGAAATATAACTAAAACTTATTTTAAGAACAAAAGATAAAATTAATCAAGCTAAATATCATAAATACTTTTAATTTTTTTTAGGCGTTGATCTTGATTGATTTTAATTATAAAATCAATATATAATTAAGATCTATGATTAAAAGCATTAGAATACCGATATTCCGCCCGGATAATCTTCCTATACTTTAACTATATACTATCAAATATGCGTAAGTATCCAAAGTCTTGGTTAAGCTCAACCCTACCCAAGAAGACCCACTTTCAAGCATGTTATGGATAATGATCGGTTAAAAAAATATCCCTAAATGAGTATTTGAGAAATCGTACACTATGGAGAGGAAACAAAATTATAGAACTTCCATATATTTGAGTCACCCAACAACATTAAATTGTTTCATTTTAAAATTAAAATGAGGTGAATCTAATTTGACTTAAAAAACTAACTCATAGAATAAAAAATATTTCACACTTAATAAAGGAAAAATATTCTTTATGCCATAAAGATTTTGTATGAAAATCAATTTTGTTATAAATTTTTTTTCTCAAAATTATCACAAATATTTGAATTTTTTATTAAAAAAATATTTCGACGACGTTGCTATCAAACCTCCGTCTCGCCACCGATTCTACCTTTCTTAGCTGCCTCTTCCGGTTCTGATATGATGAATTTAGTCGGCTTCGTTATAGTATAAGCCTTTCGTCACCGTCGACGTCCCGGGCTGTTCGTGTAACACCCTACTAGAAATCAATATTTTTTTTTACATTTAATAAAAAAGAATATCCTAAGAAAATAACTAAAAAGAATAAATATTTTCTTGAAGGAATTGAGTATTCTCGTCCTTATCTCATTTCCTCGTGTCTTCTAAGTTCGTACTCAGTAGTTGATTGCATATCAACTTAACTCATCACAACTTAAAAGCCTCTATAGTATCCCCAGTCCATTTTGGGATTTTTTAAAAAAAAAAATGAAGATATGCTATATGATTTAAAAACTTTAAAATACATAAATAATTAAAAAAAAAAACATACTCATATAATATGTCATAAGAAACTTTTAGATAACATGTAAATTTTCTTTTCTTTCTTTTCTTAACATTCATGGGTGGTATTGAGTCAAACCGGATGAGAGTCTCCTTCCCTTTACCGAAGGTTCTTATCTCGAATAGGAGTCACATTTCCTTACCAAGGTTATTATCCTAATTAGAAGTCTCCTTCCCTTACCGAAAGTTCTTATTCCAAAGCTTTGTCGATCACCTTCCCTTACCGAAGTATCATCTCGATTATCTTGTCTTTAGGGTCATCTTCCCTTACCAAATGATCATACCCTCGGTTCCTAAAAACGTTCCTAAAAACATTGACATTTAATAGTATGAAAATATGAGTATAAAATAAATCACAAAGCATATCATTTATCAAATAATAATTATAAAATAAGAATATGTTTAGAAATCCCCTACCTAAAGGTATGATCTTCTTCGAACCTCTTGATATACACGTATAGAATTTTTTTTTTTTTTTGGAAAGAAAGTAAAGATTGAGAAACAGACTTAAGGGTGATGAGTTCTTTTTTAACACATTCTATTTATAGGTCTTAAAATTTGAATTTGAAATTCATATTTTTTTATTATTCTCTTTTTTAAAAAATTAAACTAAAATTAAATTATTTAAACTAAATTTTAATTTAAAAAAATGAGGGATGTTACCGTCCGCACCTTAAGCCCCGCTTTGCCGTCAATAGATCTGAAGGTATTGTTTTTAATCGCCGTTGTTACTCATTAGCCGTGAATTTTTTTTAATCAAATTTAGATTTTTGAATGATTTGAGAATGATTTTAGTATTTTACTAATTTGAGAATTGAGAAAGATTTTATTGATTTGAGAATTGAGATTGAATTTACTAGTGGTAGTTTGAGAATTGAGATTTGAGAATGATTTTGAATGATATTGTCTGGGGTAAGACGGCGCGGAGCGGCGATGGCGTGGAGCTTCCCTTCTTCCTCGTGTGTCGTGTTTCTCTCTCTCTCTCTCTCTCCCTATTCTCATCTCAGCGACGGCGACAGAGGAAACTTCGGCGACGATGAAGAAGCTCAACGACGCAAGGCAGTGATAGAGCCCTCCTCCTCTCCTTGGTCGCGTCTCATTCTTTCCCCTCTGCTTTGATCTGTGTCTCTCACCACGCCTTTCTTTCTCAACGACAGCGTCAGCGGCCACTAACATTGCCGGCGACGTCCCCTCCTTCCTCCCCTCTTCTTTCTTTCACCATTCTCCTCTCTTTTTTTTGTCTCATGCTCTTCAATCTGTCGCTCTCTTTTTGTTTTTTATTTTTTTTTTTTTGGAAAGTTATGGTTTTAATAATAATAATAATAATAAATTGTAATTTATTATAAGGGAAAGAGTATTTCTGTCATCACAATTGAATTTTAGTATTTTTAATGTGAAGTTAAAACTTATGTGACAGCTTTGAGACAAAAATAATGTTTATGGTAATTTTTATTTTTCCATCAAACCATTATGGCAACAATAGTACTTTTTCCCTTAATAAATTATTTACTTGTAATATTTTTTTATGAGAATAATGGACAAAAATATATATGATTTTTACACGGAGAATAAAAATACACATCATTTATTTAATGAGTGAAATGTACAAACGAATTATGTTATTCCTTATTCATTGAAGGACAAAAATACACACTATTTATTATGAACTTAGCTGATGGAGAAACAAATATGTCTAACGAAAGACATTACTCATGTGTCCATTTTATTCTTCATGTAAAAAATTATGTGTATTTTTATTATTTTTTTCTTTGTGATGAGTAAGAATTAATGGGCATCATATATAGTGTGTGTGTTTTTTTTATCAGGATATCCATTAAATAAAAAATTCAATGATTAATTCTAAAACAAACCATCTTCATTCCTATCATCCAAAAATAATCAAAATCAAAAGAGATAGTTAAGGAGTACAAATCATATATGTTAGTATCACAAACAGTTGTTAACTTGGTTTTTACTTTTTAGCGATTAATGAAAATAAAGTTCATAACTTGCACGACTTTCCAATAATACATTGAGGAACCAGCCATCAAAGTTCCAAAGTCAAAGTTAATATGCATATATAATTGATTCATGAACCAACATAGACTAGTGTCTACGATGGAAATGTGAGACTGCTATTAGGACCACTGTATATGTAATGGAATGTTAAAGTGTGTGTCCATATAATTTGAACCACCATAGTCTTAATAAACAATGTGAAAAATGAACAAATAAATAAACTTTGACGTTTATATAGAAATTTCCAAGAACTTTGGAGCAAACAAGTAATAAGAGCAACGAATGTGTCTCCACCAAAGCCACCGTGTGTGTCTAAGTTCACGTGTACCTAACCCAATAACAACAGGGGAATTTAGGAAACTTTCACATTTTTTTTTTTTTTTTGTGTGTGTGTGTAAGTCACTATTTATTATTTTTTGAGGAAAACTAAGTGACTAAAATATTTTTCTCTGTTTTTGTTTTGCTTTTGAATTAACATTAGGCAACTCTCTTTTTTACACTAAGAATGTTCTTTGTAGCATTTTCCATTATTTTTCTCCAAAAATCCAATTTTCTATAAAATGATTATATCCATACAAATAAATAATATGTTGATAGCGTAAAAATTAATTTTGTTGACAAAAATGTTTTCCTTTTTTAAATAAGTGATAATTAATTTGTATATTTGTGTCATAAAATTATTTTCCTTAAAAAAAATTTAAGTAGATAGGAGGAGACATGAATTGTAATCCAATAATAGATAATATGAATTGGTGAAAATTACATAATTGAAAAAACTAAGGAGCCAATTATTTAGGATATAATTGTAAATTATATCCTAAATAATACATAATATTGCTTAATAATATAATTATTTATTTTAAAATGATTTATTTTAATATAGAGACAATTCATAAAGAAATAATCAAAACATATATTTTTAGTTAAATTTAAATTTGTATATATTTTCATTTTTTGATGATTACAGAAAAATATTTATTTGCTTTATTTCATAACACCCAAAAAAAAAAAAATCCTAGTATGTATAGCTTTTAATAACAGAATATCCTACCTTAAGTTATGATGAGTAGATTTAATCATTATTGTAAACGACAAATACCGGAAAAATAACTAAAAGTAACTTATATTCTATTTAGTCTTTTATATTGTACAAAACATCTATATACAGATGTTATATATTTGAGTTTATGAAGTTCAAATGCATTAATATCGAAAGACAATATAAATGTATTAAATTACTTATCAATAAATCAGATTTGTAACTTCTAAAATCTATATATACAGATAATCTGAATATTATAACTCACCTCTATTTAACCGCACATAATAAATTAGTTAGTTTAATGTGACAGAAAATCAAGTACAAGTGTATAACAAATATTCTTGTATTGGTCACATGAACCCAAAACCCAATCATTCCTAGTGCAACAATTTGGCCAAATAACATGATCCATACTTATCCCAACCTCCTCTCTTTCGTTCATCTACTTATAAATAGCACCACTATGACACATTAACTACTACTATCTCTACTCAATTATACCTTCTTTAGATTCTTCTTCTTCATTATTTGTGTTCCACATACATGGCTCGCATGAATTCTGTTTTGGTCATCACTCTTATAGTCATTATAATGTGCTGTTCCTCATTCTTGGATGCAAGAAATATTGTGGAAATGGGAACAAAAGAAGTGCCCCTTTTGGAGGGTACCCTATCTTCAAGTAGTGAGAGTTATTCAAGCTTCATTAAGAATAATGGTTATGGCAATGAAGAAAGAGTTCTTGTTGAATCTATACCAAGCCCTGGTGCTGGGCACCCTTAATTAGATAATGAAATTAAGTAGCATTATATGTAATAAAAAAGTGCTGTATGTATAAGAAGTGTTATTAGTGTTTTCATTTTTTGTTTTTATTGTTAGTACTTTTTAGTTTTTAGAATTTTATTAAAATAATACACATTAAATATATGATTCACGAAATCCTTTCGGAGCTCCGAGACTCCACCGGCAAGTGCACCGAATTATATCAAGTAATAAGAAGTGAGTAGAGTATCATTCCCACGAGGATTAACGGACTAAGCAATATTGATTAATTAGTTCTTTAATCAGACAAAATCAATAATCAAAAGGTGGTAAATCTGTTCAAAACAATAATCAATTAAGATCATGCAAAATCTCACAAAATCTCACTAGTCTCACAAAAATCAACACGGCAACAGCAATCATAAAATTGGGCAGCAAGAATTTGATATTGAGATGATAACAATAATGAGAAAACAAGTCAAGGATTCACAGATATTCACTCAACAAAATTCTAATTGAATTAATCACTTTATTCTCATGCAAGTAATTCAATTCACAATAAATCATAATTAACTAAACTGTAATCTCTTAGTGATTTAGTTTCTCCTAATTCAATCAATTATTAATCTCTTAATTAATCAAAGAATTAGAAGGTGAAGGACAATTCTGATTCGGCTAATGTGAAATTCAAGAGTGGTTTTAGATTGAATTTTATGTCACTTGTTCAACCTAATTCTAATCCAATTGAATATCACACAACAATTGCACAAACACTCAAATTCCTATCTCTAGTTCAATGAGTAAATGTGAGGAACAATTCTCAAACACATTCAAATTTAGACTTTCTCAGATGCACAAATTGAAAGCAGCAGATTCAATTACATCTCGGTTGAATTAAATTGGATAATTGAGAACAGAGAATTGATCCTTGAAATTGAAACTTGCGATTGAAGAAAAGTGAAACTTGAATTAGATATGCATGCTGGGATGAACAGAGCTCCTCATCCCTGGCTTTGGAAAATTAGTTGCACATAGTGCAAAGAACAAAACTCATGAATCCTAGTTCTCGGAAATTGAAATTGCAGAATGTAAGATATCCTAATTCTAATGCTAAGTCCTCTATTTATACTTGATACTGAACCTAATAAAATTACTAATTATTGACAGTAAACTTGGTTGAAGACTTGAGCTTGATTCAGGACAAAACAGAGTCTTGAGAAAAACAGAGTCTTGGGCTTGTCATAGAAGGAGCACGTTTGGGCCACGTTGGGAATGTGGTCCAAACGTGGCTTGCTCAATGTTGATGTGCATCACATTTGGTCCATGTTGTGACATGGTCCAAACGTGACCTCCTTGATTATTTGGGAACTTGATGAAGCCTTGGTGAGCCTTAGGTGAACCACGTTTGGTCCATGTTGAGACATGGTCCAAACGTGGCTTGCTTTGTTGCTTGCTTGAGTGAGGAGCTTGAGGTGCTTGTTTGGCTCATGTTGGAGACGTGGTCCAAATGTGAGCTTGGATGGTGTTGGGGTGAGCTTGCCAAAGCTTGAGGGACCTTGGATGAGTCACGTTTGGGACCACATAGGCGTGGTCCAAACGTGACTTAGTGGTGACTTGGCGAGCTTGGCTTGTCCTTGAAAGAGTCACGTTTGGTCCACGTGTGTGGTGAGGCCAAACATGACTTGGTGTGATGTTGGAAGTGCTTGTGGTGGTTGCTTGGGACTTGGTGAGGTCACGTTTGGACTATGTTGTGGTAAGGTCCAAACGTGACTTGTTGTTTCTTCACTTTCAAGCTTCCTCTTTTCTAGTTTTCTTCTTCCTCAAGTTTCCTCTTTTCTTCTTGTGTTTATTTTCAATCCCTGCATGTAATTAACCAAAAATACTCAAATCTATGATAATTAAGATTTTTATGAATTTAATAAGTAATTAGATTAATTTATCACTTAAAACGCACACGCATCACAACACCAAACTTAAAGCTTTGCTTGTCCTCAAGCAAACCAGAATCATGCCTTAATCTGAATTAATTCTAAAGTGGGTACTTAAATCAGGGGTTAAGCTACGTGTAATCCCATTCTTCCTTTGATTCTAGTAATGCTTTGTAACTAACAAAATTGGTCATTATCAGGATTGAAACTTTGAACAACTTTCTGGAATTTTCTTCACTATTTTTGTTCTTTTCTTTATACCCATTCCCTTCTTTGGATGGGATTCTCTGACTCTTACTGTTTTGTCTTGGGGCAGCTATTTAGAATAAACTTTCGATCAACAATCCCGAACCGTTCGGTTCAAGTTGCCGGGTGTTGAAGCACCCCTTGGATCTAGTAACTCTAGCCTCTCCCCAACACATTTCAGTACAAGCATATAACCTTGGGTCTTCTTATTGATTTATTCTTTCTTTTTCACTCATTTTTTGTCATTGATGCTTTAGAGCCTTTGTGTTTGCTTTACTATCTTTGACAGTTCTTTAATCCACTATTTTTTCTTGTTTTCAATCCCTTACTGTCCGCTTACTCTTAGGTACAACGCGTTTTCGAATCTCGGATTTCCTAAAATTACAAATAGTATCACCTATCTTTTAGTAGTCCACTATAAGAAACAAAATCCTTCAATTTATGATTCTGTTTTTCCTAAAGACTAAAACAAAAAATTTAACTCAGTGTTGGTATGCATGTGTATCCAATTAATCCTTAATAATATATGAAACAGAGTGAAACAAGTATATATGTATATAAAGCTCAGAGGTTGTAAAAAGGAGTAATACAACATTTAGTTTCTCTGTTTTCTTAGCTCCCTTGAAGAAGAAAATAGTGAAATGCCATGGAACGGCCCACACCAAACTTAAAAATTTGTTTGTCCCCAAGCAAACATAAAAAGAGAAAACAAAGAAAAGAAGTGAGGGTAACAGGGTAAAAATGCAATGAGAATGCAATGAGGAAATATGCAAAAAGGGGACACCAAATTTGGTGGGAGAACACCAAACTTAGTGTGTGAAAATAGGATAAAATGAATGAATGCTATGTACGAGGATGCAAGATACTGAATGAATGAATGCTAAGGTAGTGGGTGTAGTAAAATTGATAAATGCAAAATGGGGGAAAATGAATGAGTATGCATGAGGAGAGAGGCTACGGTTTTCGGTTGGTGGGTGAACACTAGCGGTGTCATGTTGGGTTACCACGAGTATAAGGGCAAGGGCAAGGGGCTTGGGTGGGAAAAAAACTAAGGAGGAACACGTCCAAGCCACATTTGGTGCTAGGCCAAAACGTGACTTGGGTTGTACGTGTCAAGTCTGAGCTCGGTTTGGGGTTGGAGGGCTCTTGGACAGCCCACATTCAAGCCACGTTTGGTGCTAGGACAAACGTGATCTTGTTGTTGTGCGTAGAAGTGGGAGGAAGGTTGGTGAAGCCACGCTGAGCCATGTTTGGACTTGACAAGGACAAGTCCCAAACGTGGCTATGTGTGACAAGAGTGATATAGGGGGCTCACTGGTAGTCACGTTGGTGAGTGAGGGAGGACCACATTTGGCCCATGTCTGAGCCACATGGGCAAGGTTGGGTGTGAGGAGTGGGGGTGAGCACGTTTGGCTCACGTTTGTGGTGAGGCCAAACGTGAGACCAAACGTGACTTGATGCTATGCACAAGTCTACAATAGAACTAAGTATGATTACTAACCTATCTAATGATGGATGCAATGCATGAATGCAAGAATTACAAATCTAAACCTTGAATTCTAAGTTGGCTAAAATGATATGAGTTGAGAAAAGAACACCAAACTTAGTTACAAAACATATTTTAGAGCATGATAGTAATGGTAATATGATATAACATGCTAATGAAATGCAAATGCAATACTCTTCAACACTTCTCTGTTATTAGCAAAACAGAGATCCTTTGCTAATTACTCAAACCTCATCAACCAATTTAATTTTTTGAGATTTGCCATGATTTTAACAGAATATGAGCCTTTGTTAAATCACAACAACATGAATATTATGAATACCCACCAACATGCAGAAGCTTATGTGACACTGTCAGATATTGTAATTCCTAATTTATTAATAGAAAAAATCAGAAAACAAAGACTACTACTAAAAAGGATATGTAAGATGGGTTGTCTCCCACCAAGCGCTCTTTTATCATCATTAGCTTGACACTGAGGCTTGTTCTCATGGTGGACCAAAGGTCTTTGAGCTGACATCCTTGATAACAACTTGCTTCTTGTTGTTAGCCCAAATCAGAGAAGGGTATGGGACTTCTAATGCGTGATTACTCTGTGAGAGCTTGTCCACATACTCTTGTTTGCCTTTTTCTTCCTTGTCCTTCTTCTTTGGAGTCTTGTCCATTTGAGGTGGTGATTTATGTGCCATGGGTGGATTGAGCCTTTTATTTACTGACTTGCACAGAAAGGGGTTGTGTTGAGGCTTGTCCGGAGGTTCTTCCGGATGTAGCAACTCATCTGAATGTATCTTCATGCAACTCTTTTTGTCACTAGATGAATGCATAAGCTTATATACATTAAAGATCAAGCATTCATCATGGACTCTTAACATTAGTTCACCACTTTCCATGTCAATCAAGGCCCTTGAAGTGGCTAAGAATGGTCGTCCCAAGATAAGAGGGGTTCCCACATTTTCTTCCATATCTAGAATAACAAAATCAACGGGGAAGAAGAAATTACCAACTTTAACCAGAATGTTTTCAACTACTCCATGAGCATGTCTAACTGATTTGTTAGCCATTTGCAAGGTAACTCTTGTAGGTTTCACCTCTTTGACTCCAAGCTTCTTCATGAGAGATAGTGGCATCAGATTCATGCTAGACCCGAGATCACATAATGCTCTCTCAAATGTTGTGTCCCCAATAGTGCAAGGAATTTGAAAACTACCCGGATCTTTCTTCTTGATGGGCAAGTTCCTTTGAATGATTGAACTGCACTCTTTGGTCATTACCATTGTGTTACCTTTCCTCAAGGTTCTCTTCTTTAGCAGAAACTCTTTCATAGACTTGACATAAGCGGGAATCTCTTTCAAGTTCTTCAACAAAGGGATATTTACTTCAAGATAAGCAAACACCTCCAAGAACTTAGAGAGAGGCTTATCATGCACTCTTAGAAGTTGTGGTGATGGAGTAATAATTATTTGTTGTTCTTTCCCTGCCACAGCTTTTGTTCTTCTCTTGGGGCTTCTTCTGCCATCTTCACACTAATAGCTTTGCATTCTTCCTTGGGGTTTGTGGTGGTATTGCTTGGAAAAGTGTTGGGAGGTCTATGTTAAAGCTGGTTAGCAATTTTTTCCATTTGTACTTCCAATCTTTTAATACCTTCCCCTTGGTTCTTGAAATTTACCCTTGTTTCCTCAATGAAGGTATTAGTGTGAATGGTGAGTTTCTTTAAGGCAGCCTCAAGGTAATTGAGTTGTTTCAGAGGAGGTTGAGATGGACGGTTGGCCGGTTGTGGGAAAGGTTTCTGCCTTTGGAAAGAAGGTTGGGGCTGATGGTTATTCTGAAAAGTATTGTTGTTACATTGCCCTTGATTACCTCCCCAACTGAAATTGGGGTGATTCCTCCAGCCTGGGTTGAAAGTATTAGAGTAAGGGACATTGGGTGGTGGCCTCAGTTGATTACTCAAGTAATTCACTTGCTCAGCTGAAAATTGATCATCTTGAACCAAGCTATAGTTGTGGTTCTCATGAGGACCACCACAAATACCACAAGCTATCTGAGTTCAAACTGTTGAGACCTCCAACTTTTCCAACTTCTTATTCATTGCATTGAGTTGTGCCATCAAAACATTAACAGATTCCACTTCCATAACACCTTTCTTCATTGTGTTTCTCTCAGAGAAGTTCATGTACTGATTGTTAGCAACAAGTTCAATTAACTTGAGAGCTTCCTCAGTTGTCTTCAACTGCAAAGAACCACCTGCAGAGGAATAAAGTAAAATCCTGGAAGTAGAAGTCAATCCGTCATAGAAGGTATGCAGCTGCAGCCACTCGGGAAAGACATTGTTAGGACATCTTCTAATCATCTCCTTGTACCTTTCCCAAGCTTCATAGAGAGATTCTCCATCCTTCTGAGAAAAGGATTGGATATCATGCCTAAGCTTCGCAAGCTTCTGAGGGGGAAAGAACTTAGATAAGAACTTGCTGACTAAATCTTCCCAAGTAGTGATGCTTCCAAGAGGCTGAGAGTTAAGCCATTATTTTGCTTTATCCCTCAGAGAGAACGGGAAAAGCCTCAGCTTGATGGCATCACTTGAGACGCCATTACACTTCACTGTGTCACAAAGATGCAGAAAAGTGGAGATGTGTTGGTTGGGATCATCAAGAGCATTTCCACTAAACTGGTCTTGCTGAACGAGGTGAATCAGTGAAGGCTTTAACTTAAAGATATTAGCCTCTACAGTAGGTCGAACTATACTGCTTCCACAGCTAGCAGTAGTAGGAGTAGTGAAATCGGCTAGAGTCCTTCTTTGATTATTGTTAGCATTGTCTGCCATATTATCTTGGATCTCCTCTACATAGATTTCTTCCTCAGTTTCTTCTTCAGAAAATTCAGAAAGATTTCCTTCTGAAGGCTCTCCTTGAAGAGTTTTTTGAGCTTTAACCCTGTTCCGATTCTCTGTCAAAGTTTTCTCAATTTCAGGATCAAACTCAACTAATTGCCTGTCTCTATGGTTTCCCTACATACACAAGTAACAAAAACAAGCAACAAGAAAGAGGAACTTCCAACGTCATAGTGAAGGAATTCCCAAGTCAAAACAGAAAAATAAAAAGTCTAAGTTGGAGAACTTATTAATACTATATTGTTAATCCTAATTAATCCCCGGCAACGACGCCAAAAACTTAATACCCAAAATCTTTTCGGAGTTCCGGGGCTCCACCGGCAAGTGCATCGGATCGTATCAAGTAATAAGAAGTGAGTAGAGTATCGTTCCCACGAAGATTAACATACTAAGCAATATTGATTAATTAGTTATTTAATTAGACAAAATCAATAATCAAGAGGTGGTGAATCTGTTCAAAACAATAATCATTTAAGATGATGCAAAATCTCACAAAATCTCACAAGATCTCACAAAAATCAACATGGCAACAACAATCATAAAATTGGGCAGCAAGCAATTGAAATTGAGATGATAACAATAATGAGAAAACAAGTCAAGGATTTAGAGATATTCACCCAACAAAATCCTAATTCATTTAATCACTTTATTCTCATGCAAGTAATCCAATTCACAATGAATCATAATTAACTAAACCCTAATCTCTTAGTGATTTAGTTTCTCCTAATTCAATCAATTATTAATCTCTTAATTAATCAAAGAATTAGAAGGTGAAGGACAATTTTGATTCGGTTAATGTGAATTTCAAGAGTGGTTTTAGATTGAGTTTTATGTCACTTATTCAACCTAACTGTAATCCAATTGAATATCACACAACAATTGCACAAACACTCAAATTCCTATCTCTAGTTTAATGATTAAATGTGAGGAACAATTCTCAAACACATTCAATTTTAGACTTTCTCAAATACACAAATTCAAAGTAGCAGATTCAATTACCTCTCGTGCAATTGAAGAAAAGTAAAAGTTGAATTAGATATGCATGCTGGGATGAACAGAGCTCCTCATCCCTGGCTTTGGAAAACTAGTTGCACATAGTGCAGAAAACAAAACTCATGAATCCTATTTTTCGGAAATTGAAATTGGAGAATGTAAGATACCATAATTCTAATGCTAAGTCCTCTATTTATACTTGATATTAAACCTAATAAAATTTCTAATTGCTGACAGTAAACTTGGTTGAAGGCTTGGGCTTGATTCAAGGCAAAACAGAGTCTTGAGAAAAACAGAGTCTTGGGCTTATTATAGAAGGACCACGTTTGGACCATGTTGGAAATGTGGTCCAAACGTGGCTTGGTCAATGTTGATGTGTGTCACCGTTTGGTCCATGTTGTGACATGGTCCAGACGTGACCTCCTTGATTCTTTGGGAACTTGATGAAGCCTTGGTGAGCCTTAGGTGAACCACGTTTGGTCCATGTTGAGACATGGTCCAAATATGACTTGCTTTGTTACTTGCTTGAGTGAGGAGCTGGTGCTTGTTTAGCTCACGTTTGGCCCACGTTGGAGACGTGGTCCAAACGCGAGCTTTGATGGTGTTGGGGTGAGTTTGCCAAAGCTTGAGGGACATTGGATGAGTCATGTTTGGGATCATGTAGGTGTAGTTCAAACGTGACTTAGTGGTGACTTGGTGAGCTTGGCTTATCCTTGGAAGAGTCACGTTTGATCCACGTGTGTGGTGAGGCCAAACGTGACTTGGTGTGATGTTGGAGGTGCTTGTGGTGCTTGCTTGGGACTTGGTGAGGTCATGTTTGAACTATGTTGTGGTAAGGTCCAAACGTAACTTGTTGTTTCTTCACTTCCAAGCTTCCTCTTTTCTTGTTTTCTTCTTCCTCAAGTTTTATTTTCTTCTTGTGTTTATTTTCAATCTCTGCAAGTAATTAATCAAAAATACTCAAGGCTATGATAATTAAGATTTTTATAAATTTAATTGAATAATTAGATTAATTTATCACTTATTAAAACACAAAAAATTGATGCCTAAAATCTTGAATGATGCACACGCATCAATATAGTTTAAAAAAAAATACTATTTTCATCAATTTTTTTTATAAGCTTCTAAAAATAAATCTAAAAATAAAATTTGTTATTAGTTGCTTCATATATAAAGTGACATTACATATAATATTGCCTATCTGTATAAAAATTAGCTTAACTCATCTTATCTTAGAGTTTACCAGAAGAGAAAGTTTAGGGAGTCAATAATGTTGGTGATTCATAATAGTCAACATCATTTTTTTTTCTCTTCTCCTTCTCCTTTCCCAACCTCACCATCTCCCTAATTAGATTTGTTGACTCCATATTAACTCTCTAACGTTGGTTCCATAGTACTATTCTTCCCAGAAATATGGGTCCAAATTCCAACTCTTTTAAAATAAAATAAATAAATCATATTTTTTATGAAAAAAATCATATTACTAAGAATTTAATTTCCATATACAATAATTTTACACAGACAACCAATCATCTATTATCATAGCAGTGGAAATAACCATTTTTCAAATTCATTCCTTTAAAAGTTATCTAAATGCATATATAATATGAAATTACTAAAATACCTATACTGAATTACTCAATTAATTGTAGGTCACTAGAATAGTTTTAAATTAAGAATGCTACGCAATCAACGTTAGGGGATTAATAGGGAGTCAATGAGTGTAATTAGAGAAATAGTGGGTGATAAATGAGAAAAGAAAAAAAAATGATATTGGCTTCCTATTACCTTTCTAATATTTGCCACTAAGACTTTTTCTTAAATTAATTGTGGCTCATTAATTTGATCAATTGGATTTTAATGATTGATAGCAAACCTTAACGTTATTCTTTGATATTTGAAAATTTCTTTTGTTATTTGACTTTTGTATAGTATTTTGACAAGATTATTATAAGATATTAATTGACGTCATACTTTTAATTTGTGTATTCTTAGATTTTACATATTATTTTAGAATCTTGCTTTTATAGAAGATTCTGGGTACAACTGTACAAGTAGAATAATCATTATTGTAATTAACAAATGTAAAAAAAATTGAAAATAAATTATATTCTATTTAATGATGGATAATAAATTAGTTAGTTTAATATTATAGAAAATTAAGTATACCAAATATCTTTTATATTCTTTCTATGGTCACATACATGAACCCAATAATTCCTACTTTCCTAGTGTAACAATTTTGCCAAACATATGATCCATACTTATCTCTCCCTCCCTACTCATTCATCTAGTTATAAATAGCACCAATTTGCCCCATCCTATCATCAGCATATATCACATAGACAAACACATTGACTACTAATATCTACTCAATTATCCCTTCGTTAAATTCTTCTTCTTCATTTGTGTGTTCCACTTCCACATGGCTCGCATGAATAATTCTGTTTTGGTCATCACCCTTATTGTTATTGTGTGCTGTTCCTCATTCTTGGATGCAAGAAGGATTGTCAAAAAAATGGGAACAAAAGACGTGCCCCTTTTGCAGATTAGCCTGCTACCTTCAAATGATGAGGGTTATTCAAGCTTCATTAATAATGGTCATGGCAATGGAAAAAGAGTTCTCATTGAATCCGTACCAAGCCCTGGTGCAGGGAATGCCGGTGCTGGCGGCGGCAACCTTAATTAGATCACGAAATTAGGTGACTTTATATATATATGGAAAGTATTTGCAAGACAGTTAAAAGTTTAAAAAATCAATCAAAACTAGTCCAAATTTTTTATATTATAAACATATAATTATAGATGATACAAACACTTTCATACCTATGAGAAAATATTTAGGAGGAAATTTTTTGTTCATGAACACATTTTCATATCTAAAAGAATATACAAATTCATGCAAAAAGATATATTTTTTCATATTGCAGTGTTTGTCTCAATTTATTTTTGTTTTTTTTTTAAGATTTTTTTGTAATTGAACATTGTGTTACCTGGATTTTTTTTTAAATAAATAAATTAAATATATTAATTACGTAAACAAGCACGTTGGAGAAAATTTACGTTTATAAATCCCCTTTACTTATTCCGGGACGGCCAGACCCGGAATTAGTTCAGAACCATTTCCGGGACTGCCAAGCCCGGAATTGGGCATGTGATTTTTTTTAATGAATTCTGGGACTGCCAAGACCGGAATTGGTTCAAAATAAAAAATAAAAATAATAAAAGAAGAAAAAATGTGAGTTCTTTCACAAAAATTTAAAGTTAATTATAACTAAAATGAAAAAAACAAAATTAACTATGTTGTCTCTTTGATTTTGGTGGCTAAATTATCTTTTATAGTAAATTGTTTTTTTTAATTATTTGTTAAATTAAGCAATATAATATAAACACCGTAGAAGTTTCCAAAAAAAAAAAAGTCATATATAAGAGTGAAATATGGAATATTAGAATTTTTTTTATATAAAATGAATTTATTTTTAAAGAAATAATTCAACTCAGCGTAGAGTTTATTATAAAGTAGGCAAAGAAACAAATAAAAACACACCTTAGTACTCAAATTCGTACTATC
>JASCZI010060860.1:5203-19513 GCA_036250425.1 Stylosanthes scabra
GTTACTTAACAGAGCTGGACATGAAGCACCGACTTACAAAACAAGGCAACTGAAGAACAACCAATTCCGTTCCACCGTCATTTTTAATGGCTTGGATTTTGTTGGCCAGCCTTGCAGCAGCAAGAAACTAGCAGAAAAATCTGCTGCTGGTGAGGCTCTTCTATGGCTGAAGGGTGATACACATTCTTCACGTGACGTTGTCAGCCATATGTCCGTGCTTTTGAAAAAGAGCAACAAGAAAGATAAGAAAATTTCATCAAAAAGTACTAAATGGAGCTAACTCGTCTAGAAGATCTCTATCCTGGATAGATCATTTTTATGTGGGTTTTCACCGAGGAAGAACATGTTCATTTTGAAGGCACTGGTTTCATCTTTCCGGTCACAATTTCAACAGTGAGTGTGTATGGAGCTAGTGAGCTACTAACTGTGAGGGAACTAGAATCTGACAGTTACAGATCTGAGCCTTTGTTCTTCTCTTTATTTTTAGGCCTGAGAGTCCTTGTTCTCGTAAAGGGTGATTCAATCCGGAATCTACTGAGCCTTAGAGGAAAACAAATAACAACTCTATATTGGCAGGCTGAGCATGCATTCTTCCAATTCAGTGTTTTTGGGGTAAGTTGGAAGGCATATCTGTGAGCTATTCTTTAGAGTATATTGTAGCTGCTTAGGAAACAGGTTTACGTTAATCAAGTTAGCGGATCATCCATTTGAATGAAATGTAGAATATGTACCAAGAAACTTGTTACACCTGCAAACAATCTTTTGCTTCTAAGTTCTAATTCCTTTCGTGTTTATATTGAAAGATGTAGTAGTGAAGTGAGAAATATCAAATATGTAATGAGAAAATGCTATTCTTTTTAGTTTTTACCATAACTTTTACTAATATAATGAGGTGGCATTGATGTTTACTTTTGGATTTAAAAAAAAAAGAAAGAATAAGACTAATCTCACATTGAGTATTGACTATTGAGTTTAAAACCATAACGTAACCATGTCAAAAAAAAAAAAAAACCATAACGTAAATTTAAAAAAAAAAAAATTAGACTAATAGTAGGCCATTAGTCTGTAGCTGCTTACACCAATGCTTAGTATGGAGCAGAACTTACATGATGTTTTGCAATGTGACAGACTAAGAGCATGTTCAATTAATATGAACTTGTAATCATATTATATTGTATGAGCACTAATGTTAAGATAATTACGTCACTATGTCTACAGTTTAGTTCAAAACTAGTGTTGCTATTCTTGTGCAAACAAAATAAAAAGAAATGTGTAAATAATTTAGTCAGTGATGCAGGGATAAAATATAGAATTTAACAAGTATAAAGTGTGGGTTCGACAATGAGGACAAGTGGAATAAGAAGATGAAGTAGGTGTAGATTGATATATAGAAGGGACAAATACTCCTTCCAAACAATACACTGCAGATAATTTTAAACAAAAAATGTTGAAAGTTCCAAATGAACAAGAACTCTACTCGAGTAATATGGAAAAAAAATTGCTCCCTTTTTGGAAGTGTTGGATATGACAAATACATACATACACAGCCTCCTAATAGCAGTGGGAGGATCCAATTGTGATTGTACACATTCTTGTTATCATTGTAAATGCCCTCAGCCCTCTCCCCTCCGCTTGTCGCAGATAATGACTTCTTTGTCCATCATTTATTCCGTACACTACTTGAAAAACAATGGATAAATAATTAAAAAAAAAAAAAAATCAAATAGAGACTCATCCACCGTGAACATTGTATTACTGCTGCAACAGCTCAAGGGCTTTCTGCAATGTAGGCCTAAACCTACTGAGATCTAGCATGACGTTCTGTTGTTCCAAATACACAGACTTGAATGTTTCCCATCCAATTTTCTCACTGGATTGGGGATGCTTTATGAACATGTGATCTTGTGGATATTGGTGTATAAGAGTGCTTTCTTGCACACTTATCTTGTATTCCAAGTACTTGAGCCCCATATCCTTTGAGGGCAATTCAAAGTCATATTTGGCAAGCCATTCCACATCACCAAGAGGCAATATTTGTATCAAAACTGCATTCTCAGGAAGGAAAAGAATGTTAGTGAGTCCAGCTCCATGAACTCCCAATACCACATCACAAGAATTCACCACATTTGCAAAGCTTGACATGCTTCCACCAGCTTCCATTATGATCACCTCGAATCCCATGCTTCTAGCCATCTCTGCTATTTCAGCTGTGTTAGTGAATGATCTTGATCTTCTTCTTGAAAGAATCAAAAGCCTTGGCTTCCCCTCTTGTCTCATTTTGATTGCATTAACTCTCTTCAGTGAATAAGATTCTCTCAGAAAGCTCCTGAAGTCTTTGATGGAATAAGAGTACTTTTGAGGGTCAATGCTGAGTTCTTTTCGATACCTTTTGAGACCAACATTCACACCTGGGAAGCAGTGAACTTGGTCATCCTTGTCAATGTTGATGACCTCATAATTGGAGAGTTTACTGAGAATTGCTTGGTACTTGGAAATCCACCAAGGACGCATTTGAGAGACGATGAATTTAACTTTTCCATTGAATTGTCTAGAAGTGAGAAAGAGTGGGATGATGATGTCTGTGAATTCGTGGAAGTGGTTGCCAATATAGCCTGAAGTAGAGAATAAGACAGCTGGAATGGTGTGATGTTGTGTGCACTCTGGGAATTCCATGCCATGTTTCACTGCCTTTATTGACCATTCTCTAACATGCCTCATTGCTTCTGCATCGTCCTTTCGCGCATAAGGCCTTACACTCCACGACGAGTTTTCCGGCAAGATTGTACTTGTTTCAGGTGACACAATGTAGACAGAGGAGGATTTTCCATGGACTCTTGTATCTCCCTCAGTTTGGCAATAACTTGTCCTTTCTTCTGAAAAGCAAACTTGCTCCATTTTCTTAGTTGCTGCACACCAAAGAATCATGTCCATTATTATTATTATTATTCAATCATTGATAGTAAATAGACGTGAATGTGTTAATAACATACCTCTGGCTATTTGTGGAAAGCTGCTAGTTTCTTGATTGAGCATAAGCATTTTGGTGTCAAGGGTGACGTAGAGCTTCAGCTTCACTGTGGAGAAAGAGAAAGAAGTGAGTAATGCACATTGAAATTGAAGGATAGTTGGAGAAAGAGAAAGAGGACTCACAATCATGAATAGGACGAATGTAAGGCTTAAAGACAGTGCAAAGACTAAAAAGTATTAGCAAACATGCAACAAGTGCTCCATATCCCAATTTTTTCTGCTCATAACGGCTAAAGCTTTTGGCAAATATTGAATTGTACATCATGTTATTGGGATTTGAATGCAATGCAATGCAGCTCTGCCTCTGAGGAGAAGGAGAGTTAACTAAATAGAAAAATACAACATTCAGCACATCACGTACTTACTTGAACCAGTTGGATCCTCTGTATACTAATATACTATTCCGTTTCCGTAGGAATGAAAATGACTTCATTTGTGGTTGACTGTTTGCAAATCATTACAATTAGTTAGCCTTTTATTTATTTGTTTTTGCATATATCAAACACCTTGAACTGCCGGCAGGGCCCACCTTTGAAAAAAATTAACCAACTACACCTTCTTTTAAATTTGTTGATATCATCAATTATTGCAATCTCCCTCACTACATTTCCATACATAGTCACAAATTGCTCAACCCAAAGTTACTTTTTTTAACTTTTAGAATCAACCTCTCTACGAAGAAAGGCAGCTCAGTTAACTTAGAAAACAAAAAACCAAGGACACACAAAATGATTAAAGTGTAGCATAGCATGGACCATTTTATAGTTACGTTGTTAGCATATTATTATTTACGTAGAATTAGAAATAGATGAATATACAAGTTAAATGCATATAGATCAGAACTAATATATAATTAAGCTAAGCGGAGAGATTAATAGGAGTGTCGGCAGGAATTTTAATTAATAATAATTAATGGAAGAGCAAGAGAAGGCATTCAAATAAAAACAAGACATTTGGTAGCAGAGAGTAAGACATGCTAACAAGCTTAGTATTTTTTGTAATTGTTTTTGTAGAATAGGCTTGTAGGGTGGGGTGCATGATGAAGATCAAGCATTCGTAATAGGAGGAGGTTTCCATTCCAAATGTTGGATTTCTTGTGTGCCTAATAAAATAATTAATTTTGAAAGTTAGGTAGAAATAGAATTGTTAATGTGGAGCCTGGTGCCTGGAGGGATGCACGTATAAGAACTCAACATATTTAGAAGCAAGGTATCGAATATCGAATAATAATCTAAAACACCCAACAAATCCTTGACATTTATATTTTGTTGCATCGCATCGCATGCCAATTTTGATCTATATAATTATAATTATAAGTCAGCGGTAGGTAGTAAATTGTGGGAGTAGGAACTAGGAAGCATACATAACATAATATGTAATGTAACTGCAATGTGCACTCACAGTTGTTTCACTTGTCTTTTCAAACGTAAATTGCTTCTAGTTACTATATGTTTTCTTTTAATCAATTTTCGTTAGGATTAGGATGGGAAAAACATATTATATAACCGAGACATTTGAATGCTTTTTTTTTCCTCGGATTTGAATCCTTTCATGTACTATTTTGGTCACTACAATCTATTTATAATATATAAATTTAGAGATGAAGGTAGTGATTAATACATCTTCAAAAGTCAAATCTTCTATTAGATTGTCATGTCAGCAAAATTTCTAGATGTTCCAAATGGCACAATTTTCCTCCAAATTCTACTTTCCTATTTATTTACATCACACTAAATCCTCTAATTTATCACATACAAAACATTCTTCAATTTTTCATGATAAAAGCCGTTACAAAATAAATACAATTAATAATTATGGCACACAACAAATAAAATAAATACCGACCGTTACGAATTTTGGTTTTAAATAAAATTTAAGAACAAAATTAAAACTGACAAGCTTTTCCCATTTCCTTTACTTATATCAATCTTTTCATTTCTTTGGTTAATAGTCAGCGCAATACACATCCTTATTTCATGCTCCTCTCATTTTTATGTCTCCAATATGCAATCTCAACACATCCTTATTTCACGCTCCTCTCTCATTTATATGTTTCCAATCTTAACATTTTAATGTCTGCAATCTCAACTTATACACTCAATTACTTTGCACATGCTGCCGCTAATACCTCACTCTTACTTAACATCTTTATTATTCCTGTAAATCTGATTTAATATATTTTATTAGTTTCTGCACCTTTATTCTTTTCCTGCAAATAATGAAGCTGAATTGACTAAATTAATCTTAGCAAGTCTTAATATATATCTACCAAAAGAGTTCATTTCATTCATACTTTTTAAAATTTTTTCATCAAAAAGATTTTATAAATCTAATTAATTAGATATAAATCAAATATGATTTTTGCAGGTTTTATTTCTCAAGACCTGTGCTTTTACTCCTTTTTTCTCCCTTGATTTACTCTTTCAAGTGATAAAGATACTTGTAATCTCTCTCAAATCCACTTTATGCAAATAATTCTTTTATAATTTTTTACTACACTCATTTTACCAAAGTCATGGCTTCAAATTTCTTAAAAATATAAAATTTGTTGTTTTCATAAAAAAGAAAAGATTAATTACTTATTCTCAATACGATTACGACATATATCAAGATGTTACTTCAATTATATCTTTTGAATTTGCAACTACAAAACATTGAGATTTTAGGTTATGATTTTTTGTTTTACAAAATTGACTTGAAAAATAAATATGAGAAGTTATGATATGACGAGAGATACGTAGACAATAATAATTATCTGACAACATAAGTCTCGTGAATAGTTATTTATAATAAATATAACATATCATTAGAAAGTGATAAGCTAATGAAAAGTTGAATTATATTGATTGAAATATAAGGATATATATATTGTTTGTTATGAGATTTATGTTTTTCATGTATATGATTTTTGTATAGATTTATAAATATATTACATTATTATATACATAATTACTAATAATTTTCATAATAATTACCTTTAAAAATAAAATAAAAGATATTTTGTACAAAAAATTCTTTGTTATGTAAAAAGTAAAATAGAATTTAATTATAAAAGAACATAATATTAACATAATAGATGTTAAACTAATATAATTAAAATGTTATTTCAACTTTAAAAAAATTAAAACTTTTTAAATATAATTTATTAAATTGAATATATACCATCCGCATGCATCAGGTTTAAATCTAGTTTCACTAAGTTTATAGACACTGATATGCATTTTCATTATTTTGTAATGGGCGGCGCTACGATCTACGAAGATGCAGAAGACATCTATCGGGCTTTTTCTTTTTTTGGACAAGGAAAAATATCGGGCTTAAGTTAGACGCTAAATGAGATTATTGGCTTAAGTTGGACGCTTACTATCATTTATATTGGGCTTACGTTTGACTCTTTAGTACACAGCATCAACATCTATTGACCATTGATCAATATATTTTGGGCTTCATCTTTTCCTTTTATTTTGTTGGCTCTCTACCTGAATGCTGTCCTGCAAATTTAATTAAAAAGATATTTATTTATTTTTAACTCATTTAGAAAATATAGGTTTTGGATTGGTTTTACACCACCTGACCACCCTTGGTCCAAAATATATACAGGTTAAGTACAAGATTGACACTGATGAATGTATATTAGCTAGATGAATGTTGCGTCTGAAATATGTTTGACACTCATACTCTACAACTCAATAAAGTGTACAGACTTCATAGGTTACTATATATTTATTATACTGATACGTGCATTAATGCCTAAATATAAAGAGATTTAAAATTTATTTAGCTTTATTAGTTTATATTTTTAGAATATTTAATTTGATTTTGTATTTTGAATTTAATGTATTTTATAATTAGGGTTTATAATAAAAGGTGTATAAATACCTCATAAACCATTGTAGTCGTCAAATAATGGAGTTAAACTTTTAGGTGATGTGATACCACTTGTTGGTTTCGTGATGAAACCATGGTGTATACAAGGGATGGGTGTAATTTCATCTCTTGTTGCATCAAAAAATTGAATGGAAGGTTGTGTGATTCACCTTCTGTTTAATTTTCAAACTCATGGTGTATACAGTCAAGGTGTGTCATATCCTAAACTGTTGCATCGAGAAATTGTATAGAAGGCAGAGTGATTCGCTTCTGTTCAATTTCAATCTATCCCTTTCAATTTTGTTATATTTATTTCTTTCAGTAATGCTACAAATCCAAGTAATTTGCCCAACCAAGCTCAACCAAGTATTTTTAACTCACTCTCACTCAAATAACGTGAAAAACACGCGATTCTCTTCCAAAACACGCATACTCCTCTCCCAAAATTTAAAACGCGCATCCACCGCCGCAGTTTCTTCTTCTTCTTCTTCTTCTTCTTCTTCTTCTTCTTCGTTGGTGGTGTTGGTGTTGTTCCTGTTATTATTGGTGTTGTTCTTGTTATTGTTGGTGTTGTTGTTGTTGATAAAAAACTGAAATGGTTATTTTTAAAAAATAGAAACGGATTTTGAAGACAAGGAAAAACAGATTTAGAACAAAAACATAAACGAATTTAGTATAAAAAATTGAATTGGATATTCAGGAAAACAGAAACGGATTTTGAATGAAACAGAAACGGTTTTTGAATGAAAACAGAAACGATTTTGAATTAAAAACTGAATTGGATTTTCATGAAACAGAAACGGATTTTGAATGAAAGTAGAAACAGATTTTGAATGAAAGTAGAAAGTAGAAACGGATTTTGAATGAAAGTAGAAACAGATTGTAATATATAAAAGCTGAATTGGATTTTCATGAAAATAGAAACGGATTTTGAATGAAAGTAGAAACGGAATTTTGAATCATTGAAAGTTACCACTCAAATGTACTCCATCTTTCTGTTACTGCTGCTACTCCTCTTCTTCCTCCTATTTACGTAGTTTTAGTCTTCTTCTTCCTATTGTTGTCGTTGCCATTATCATTATCGTCGCTGCTGTCGTTTTCATTGTCCTCCTCCTCCTTGTTGTTGTCGTCGCCGCCGTTGCCGTCACCGTCATCGTCATTGGAAAAAGCATGAGGAGTTGATACAGAAGAAGAAGAAGAATGATGAGAATAAGAGGAGGAAGAAGAATAATGGAAAGAAGATGCAGAAGGAAGCGTGTGTGAATGAAATAAGGAAGGAACGAAATTTCAGGGATTCTAAGTTCGAAAAAATGAAAATAACGTAAAGAGAGAGAAGCGTGTGTGAGTGATCAACTTGGTTAGGCTTAGTTGTTAAAAACATTTGGTTGCATATAATTATTGTATTTCTTTAATTTCAATAAAGCATCTCTTCTCTATATCATTCTTCTGAAGAAGAATGATATAGAGAAGAGATGCTTTATTGAAATTAAAGGAATACATATAACAAAATTGAAAAGGGATACATTGAAATTGAACAGAAATGAATCACTCTGCCTTCTATACAATTTCTCGATACAACAGTTAAGGATATGACACACCTCGATTGTATACATCATGAGTTTGAAAATTAAACAGAAAGTGAATCACACAACCTTGCATTCAATTTTCTGATGCAATAAGAGATGGAATCACACGCATCCCTTGTATACACCATGGTTTCATCACGAAACCAAAAATGGTATCACACCACCTAAAAGTCTAACTTCATTATTGACGACTACAATGGTTTATGAGGTATTTATACACCTCTTATTACAAACCCTAATTACAAAATACATTAAATTCAAAATACAAAATCAAATCAAATATTCTAAAAATATAAACTAATAAAAGCTAAATAAATTCTCAATCTCTTTATATTTGGGCATTAATGCACGTATCATATAGCTAAACTATTTTCAATACGTATTTCAGCTAGCATGTACTTTGTGTAGAAGGTATAAAGAGGCCTTTTGTTTGTGGGACAATTCTTGGGGAAAGTATTTTCTGGTCCATCAAGGACCAGGGAGGGTTAACATAATAGGCCCATTTGGTGAGGTAAGCATGCAAATATCAAGAAATTAAGTTAATGGTTATTTTAGGCTGAGGTGGATCTGTTTGTAATGACTAGTGATATCACTAATGTTGGGTCTAGAAACTTGGACCAAAACATTAAGGTATTGGGACCCATAATGAATGCGTGATGTGAAGGTTAATTTTTGGGGGGCTAAAATCTTGGGTCAAAAACTTGAGAAAGTTAATCCAAAATAGGGCTGAAAGTGGAGCCAATTATTGGGCGGACTAACGAGGGTGATGGTGAAATGGGTTCATCTCCTTAGAATTCCCCAAAAACGGTAACATTATTATACTTAAAAGAAAATTAGTCCTAATATTATTATACTAATAGTGACAAATAAAATTTATTAGGTAGATCACATTACAAGCTTGTCCTTATGTTACTTTCGATTCATATCTTTATTATTTTTGTTAATGACGTAACCATGTTTCTAATTTTCTTTTCACATAATTTTATTTTCATTCAGATTTGTCATGACATGAACATCATAGTTAGGAAATTCTCCAACTATATTAGTGATTATATATATATTTTCCAGACTGTCAACACTTACAACAGATTTTATCTTTCCACGCAATCAAAATCTAATGTTGATTCTATCTTATTTTTCAAATAGGATATTAATCCATAATCACCGATCTAATTACTCTTACATATTATTTTTCTTTATACCATCAAAATTTTTTAATTTTTCATTCTAACTACTCTTCTCACTACGGTTTTTTTTTTTTCGGTTCTAGTTCTCACTACGTTCAATTATGTAGTGTTCCTAATGACCTAGTGTCTTCAATTTTTGGTCCTTAACTTCAATAATCTTTTTTCATTGAGTTTATTCTCCTTTTTTATTCATTTTCATGGAGAGCATACAGCCCATCCCATTGACCACAAAAATAAAAAGGCTTCCCCATCCATCTGGTCACTCCCATACCCATCGTGTAGTCCTTTGGACTATCATTCTGTATTACACAAAATACTATTACACCATATGCCAAAGCCCCATCTGTATAACCCAAATACTATTGGGCCAAGGCCCAAAGACCAACTTGCCTTAATCCACATTGAGTGCATCGAAATCTGCGCCTAATCCCAAGTAGTTGCCACGTCATGCGGGGCCAATGTCCAATTTCGAGATATTCAGGAAAGATTCCCTAATTTAGCCTACTTCGTACGGATGCATTCTGAGCCTTGCATTCATCATCTTTTTTTCTTGTCCATCATGGACTAAATATTTTTTTCCCCGTATAAGTTAAAGCCTTGTTTGTGTGTTTGTATCTTTGTTCATGTTTATCACGTTATGTCCAGAAGGTGTGATCAGAAAAAAATAAAGATTTTGTGAAAAATAAATTTTAAGGATTGAAATAATTGTTATTATATTTAAGCTAACATACAATAGAAAACGAATACTTAAGGTAGAGAGTAGTAATATTAGGGTATTTATCACCTATTTAGAAAATAATAATATTATGGTAATATTTTTTATATATTTTTTGTGCAAGATATGATTATCTTTTAAGAACATGTAATGACTATTAAAAAGTTCAATATTTAAGGTTTCGAAGATTCAAGTTTAAAAATAGAAAAAAAGAGGTAAACATTCGTTTAATATATTAATTAACATCCATTATAATTATTTTAAGTTTTAAAATTTTATAAATTTTAATATATTAATTAAACAATTTTAATAAAAGAAAAAAAGTTTAGCAATTTTTAAAGAAGAAGAATACTAATAGATGAATATTTTTAATGAAAAAAGGGAAGTTGACTAGTCTAACAGAAAGTAAATATAAAAAGAATATTAATTAGTAATATCCTCCTAATATTTTCCCTATATTTATATTATCATGTTTATAACTTGGTATTACCAACAACTCTAAATGATGAAAGTTTTGTGTGTTACAAAAGTGAATTAATTAATTGTGATTTAAAATAATAGGATTGGTAGTAGGTAGAACTTGCCATTATGTGGAATTAATTATAAGGTGTAGCACATTTGAAGTAGAGTAGATGAAGATGAAGGAAGGAAAGAAGGAAGTAAGGGTGAGACAAAATAATTACTCAAGAAACATTTAATATTTGATATATTAATATTATTGTTATAAAAATAGGGATCTTGGTTGGAGCATTGTATTTGTATGTGAATGAGAGGGGGTAGGAAGCTTGGAATGCGGCTAAATAAGTGTTCGTAGTTACGGTGGTTGTTGATCCCTTATCAATTATTTATCATCATCAACGACGTAACCTTGCTTACTTTGTTTATTATTATATTCCCTTAGCTTGTTTCTTCATTTTCATTCATGCATGTATCATCATATATACATGATTGATGAGACATCTTCTTCAATCATTCCCTCCTTGCAGTAAGCTAAGTAATAAACATGGAGAAAGACGATGAGAACAATAATTCTGTTGAGACTCCTCATCATCAGCAGGTTATTCTTGAGATGTCCAGCGGGGGCCAAGAGCATGAACAAGTGGTGGTGGTCAAAGCTGAGGATGGCAGTAGTGATGATACAGCAGCAGAAGTAGTAGTAGTAGCGCAAAACAAGATAAGCTTGGTAGTAAAAGAAGTGAAGAAGCAGCTATGGCTGGCAGGGCCATTGGTATTAGTTGGTGTTCTCAATTTCGCAATACAACTTATATCCATAATGTTTGTGGGCCACCTCGGTGAGTTGGCTCTCTCCGGCGTTTCCATGGCCACTTCCTTTTCTTCTGTCACTGGAATTGCCTTAATGGTATGGTCAGATAATACATCTTATTTATTAATCCATTTAATTTGAATATATAATTATTTGTGCTCCATCCTATCCATCTTCTTCTTCTTCTGATAATAATTACAGATGGGAATGGCAAGTGCGTTGGATACCTTCTGTGGGCAATCATATGGAGCAGGGCAGCATGGCATGCTAGGAGTATACGCTCAGAGAGCCATGGTTGTTGTTATCATCGTATGCATACCCATCTCCATTATCTGGGCAAACACAGAATCCATTTTGAATTTATTTGGTCAAGATCACGAAATCTCAGCAGAAGCAGGAAGATATGCTCAGTTAATCATTCCAGCCCTATTTGCCTTTGGTATTCTTCAGTGTCAGACTAGATTCTTACAGACACAGAACATTGTAATTCCAATGATGCTTAGCTCTGGAGTTGCTACTCTGCTACATGTTGCTTTGTGTTGGGTCTTGGTCTTCAAATCTGGATTGGGAACCAGAGGAGCTGCCATATCCAATTGTGTTGCTTATTGGCTCAATGTCTTCATACTCGCTCTCTACATCAAGTTTTCTCCTTCTTGCTCACAGACTTGGACTGGCTTTTCAACACAGGCATTCCATGCCATCCCTTCTTTTCTCAGGCTTGCTATTCCTTCTGCTGTTATGGTTTGGTAACTCCTCTTCTCTATCTGCTCTTATGTTTCTTTAATTTAATTTATTAATCTTCTCAGTTTTAATTTGTTTGTGCTCAACAGCTTGGAACTCTGGTCCTTTGAATTGATGGTTCTCCTATCTGGTCGTCTTCCCAATCCAAAGTTGCAAACATCAGTGCTTTCTATTTGGTTAGTTTCAAATTAGTTAGCTTAGCTAGATGTATTCTTAGGTATAGCACTTAATTTACATCCGATCTAATAAATAAATATGTTGTGCAATTTGATAATCAGTTTGAATACAGAATCAACAATTTGGATGATCCCTTTTGGATTAAGTGGAGCTGTAAGGTAAGTAAATGAATTGCAAGCTATGATATATGTTGAGTTGAAGTAATAATAAGGATGATTATTATTGTTGAATGTGTTGTGGTGCAGCACTCGTGTATCAAATGAACTTGGAGCTGGTAAGCCATGGGCTGCACGATTGGCAGTGCGTGTAGTGTTAGTAATGGCAATGATTGAGGGCATCGTGGTTGCAACGGTGCTCATAAGTGTACGCAATGTTTGGGGATATGTTTACAGTAACGATGTACAAGTGGTGAGACACGTGGCACTCATGCTGCCAATTCTTGCTGCATCCAATATACTGGACGGACTCCAGTGTGTTCTTTCCGGCATTGTAAGAGGATGCGGTTGGCAAAAGATTGGTGCTTTTATTAACTTAGGCTCTTATTACCTTGTTGGAATTCCCTCAGCTATCGTATTAGCTTTCGTTTTGCATATTGGAGCAAAGGTAGGTAAACGAACATGCATCTAATAATAATAATTTATTTTATTTGTGTACTGGCTTATTTATTTGGTATTTTATAGGGACTGTGGCTTGGAATCATATGTGCCCTTGCTGTTCAAGCACTTGGTCTCGTCATCATAACTGTCCGCACTGATTGGGAGCGAGAGGTGTCAACCTCTTACCTACTTTCTCTTTTGTCTTAGCTTTCTTTCTCCTTATAGCTTTGCATGCTTAATTACTTACTCATAATCATTTACTTTTATTTCTTTCTTTCTTCAGGCAACTAAAGCTACCGAAAGACTCACTGATCCAACAATATCACACGACTCTTGATTCTTCAACACAACCAAATTGAAGCAAGCGCACCACCAAAATCCTTTCCTTTATCTCATATTCCAACGGAAAGAACCTCATATTTACTTTTGTGTAGATTTTTTTTTATATATACATCTTCTTTTTCATATTAAAAGTAGTAATTTATAAAAAGTAAGAAAAGATAATTAAAATATTATCTTTTATGGCTACATGTACACTTCTTTTTGGTGTACACCTCCAACCAAGTCCTAAACGAACAGATTTTTATATATACAACAAACATGTTTTCATAGTTGACACGAATAGGTTTTAAAATCTATTCGTTTGCTTTTAAAAATCTGTTCATTTTAGTGGTAAAATTTTGTTCGTGCATGAATAGAAACCTATATATACAACGAACATATTTTATAGTTGACACGAACACGTTAAAAATTTGTTCGTTCTAGTAGTAAAAACATGTTCGTTCTAGTAGTAAAAACCTGTTCGTTTGGGACTTGACCTGTTCGTTTGCTTTAAAAAACCTCTAATAGTAAAAACTTATTCGTTTGGGACTTGGTTGGAGATGTACAACAAAAAAAGGTGTACACCAAGATTAATTATTATACCATATGAAAATATTATGTACTACTAGGTGTAAAGGAATTTTTGTAAACCAAGTTGGTCTCAACTTAACAAAAACCACATGTATTATTAGGTGGAGAAGGAGAAAGAGTTGTATGAGAAACAAATTATCTTAAACTTGGTTATAAAAATAAATTGTTCACCTAACATTTTCCAAATATATATATATATATATATATATATATATATATATATATATATATATAAATA